>WAAD01039738.1:325401-396998 GCA_013389945.1 Fregata magnificens
CACCTGGGCACACTGCCGGCTCATGTTCAGCTGGCTGTCGACCAGCACCCCCAGGTCCTTTTCCGCCGGGCAGCTCTCCAGCCACTCTTCCCCAAGCCAGTAGCGTTGCATGGGGTTGTTGTGACCAAAGTGCAGGACCTGGCACTTGGCCTTGTTAAACCTCATACAGTTGGCCTCAGCCCATCGATCCAGCCTATCCAGATCCCTCTGCAGAGCCTTCCTTCCCTCGAGCAGATCGACACTCCCGCCCAACTTGGTATCATCTGCAAAGTCGCTGAGGGCGCACTCAATCCCCTCATCCAGATCATTGATGAAGACGTTAAACAAAACCTGCCCCAGAACTGAGCCCTGGGGAACACCGCTCGTGACCGGCCGCCAACTGGATTTAACTCCATTCACCACCACTCTCTGGGCTCGGCCATCCAGCCAGTTTTTTATCTAGCAAAGAGTATGCCCATCCAAGCTGTGAGCTGCCAACTTCTCCAGGAGAATGCCGTTGGAGATGGTGTCAAAGGCCTTACAGGATGTTAAAAAAATAATTAAGATCAATAAACCTAACATAGTACAGCAGGATGAAGGTACAATAAGTGTTTTTTACAACTGAATTTTCCTTGTAGAGCAAAAGGAGACATTCAGAAGAAATCCTGTTTGTGTACTGTTCTATATTCTCACAGTATCACTAGGAGTTGTAATTATTACTGTCTTGGTTGCGCTGATATGGCATTTTCAGCAGCACAAGAACAGGTCAGGTAAGATACCCTATTCAACACTTTCAGAATACAGAAACCCTATTTAAATAGCCATTCATGTGTAGATCCAGTTCCCTGCATTTCAGGGAATATCTGACAGTGTAGTTTCTACTATGAGTTAGGTTAAGACTAACAGGCTGCAGCTTTACATTGTTGTCAGTGCTGCTGACAGCACATGGCTCTGCAGGGACTGCCTGCCTGAGGCTTTTCCAGCTTGATGGAAGGACTGTCAGCCCTCCCTGCTGCCACGGTCCTGTGCTGGGAGTGTCCGAGCTGGTCCTGCGTGTCTGCAGGGTGGACTTGTGGCAAGGCCTTAGGAAGTCCCAGCAGCTGCTGTTTTCCTGTTGTTTTTGTGGTCTGCTGAGAGGTGGTTTTGTCGTTTGGATGTGGGATATTGGTTGGTAAAATGGGGCCTTGTATCTCTGCCTGGTGGGGCTCCTCTGGGTTTGGTCACTTTTGGGAGCACAGCATTGGTGAGTGCTGGCAGTGGTGGGACACCCATGTTTACTCCTGAGTCAGTGACCGTAGCCTGAATGTGATGTGACCTCCCCAAGCCCAGACACCACCGTTGGAGCTGTGCAGGTGAGCATTTGTTAACTGGGCTCAACCATGGCAGTGTTGTGCAGTATGCGTGAAGCTGTGCTGCTGCTCAGGAACTCCCTGTTAGTTCCGAGGCCTGTGTGAGATTTTAATACAAATTGAAGTTCTTCTGGTTTGTCAGTTTTAAGTAGTACGCACCCAAATGGGGGCAAGATGGGAATGAGAATCACGGGTCCCTGCAGCAATGGATAAGGTGAGGAGAGAGTGGGTCTGTGTAGCCCAGAGGATGGAAGATGGTGCCCTTCTCTGACAAGAAGCTGTCATTGCCTGGAGGCGCTTTGCAGTTCAAATGCAAAGTTGGTCCAGCACATAGCTAATGCAGACAAAAGGTAGTTTGGTAGGAAGGAGTGGGCAGTGATTTGAAAGGCTTTAAGCTAAACAGAGGAGAGGGCTGGGGGCAGGAAAGGTCAGACAGAAAAGAGAATTGGGGGCAGGGTGCATTCTTGGGGGGGTTTATGTGCATAAAGAGACTGAAAAATGCAAGATCAGTGGGTATTCTCCATGGTTCAGAGCAGTGAGATGCTCTGAAGTCAGAGCCATTATCTTTAGTTATGTGCTCCTGAGCCTTACTTACCTCTTGTAAGGGATGAGCTATAGGGAAGTGGGCGATATGCTGGGTATGAATTCTTCCACCTCTTCCTGCAAATGTTTCAAGTCTATTTGTCTGCCTTTTACTTGACTTGGCTTAAGTTTGGATCACAGTGCCAAGCGTTTGACATGCAAGTTTGATCCTTACAGGCGAGACAGACAATCCCGAGAAATGTGAAGAAAGGGATGAAAACAGTCCTTGTTCACGTGAGTATCCATCGCTGTGTGGCTTCCTATCAGTCACAAAGAGGGAGCCAAGAGTGTGATTTATTGAGGCCTGATTGTCTTATTTAAATTGAATATTGTAATCAAGGTGGTCTTTTTCTAGCACAGAAATATCTGAAATTTGAAAGATCCAAATTACTTAGTACTCGGAGCTGCTGACAGCATTAATACCAGAGTAATCACATATGCACTGAACTAGGACTATCTAGATAAGGAGTTTTCTGCAGTCTCAGGTCCTTCGCACCCTGGCCTAGCGGGCTGTGTCCTCTTCACCTGTGTGCAGAGACTAATGGTTCCTGTTAGCTGCTCATTGCCTAGGGATGGCTGGTGTTTTCCCTTCTTCCAGTTGCCCTGCACATGTGTTAGGCGTCACGCTTTCTGGGTAGAGGGGGTTGTTCAGACTGTCAGGGCAGACAGTATCTATCCTGTATTAATTGCAGTGATCCTTCCTTCCGTCGTCTTGTCCTTCTGTCCTTCCCCATGCTCTCTTCACCTTTGTGATCCTTGCACAGTTCCTCCCACTTGGTGGTAGTTGTTTAGGGACTTTCAGGAGCCTAGCTCAGAGCCAGGCTATTGCATAGTGTTTGGCACATGCAGCTCATCAGCCTGGAGGCCCTGTCACCTCGACACCAAGATGTGATCTGCAGGAAGCAAAGGGAGCAGACCCTGCTGTCACCTCTAAGGTGGGTGTGTGAGGAGTCCAATGGCTTCTCTTGTGGACAGAAGTGATTCCTGCATTTGAGTGCTGAGCACTGCAACACTAGAGGTATCATGTGTGAACTGGGTGGATCAGGGAATAGATGTATCATCTCCTGGATGGGCTCCTCTCCTGCTATGTTTTGTACTTACAGGAAGTGATGGAGGTAGTGGGTAAAGTGACGTTCTCAGATGTTCTACTTGAGAGGCATGGCAGAGACTTAGGTTTCAATTTACATTTTTTCTGAGTTTTCAGTAAATATACAAATCTAATAATTTTAGAAACGTGGCTTCAGCTGTGAAACATAGACATTTCGGTTTGCTTTCTGCTGTAAACAAGGTATTTCCTCATGGAGGATGTTACTTAGCCCAGATCCCTATAATTACTTATGGAGCATCCTGTAGATAGTCCCTCCCCTCATGTGAGTCCCCAGACTGCTTACTTTCCTGCCAGCACTGGATTCATCAACCAGTGCCTGAGAAAAACATGTTGAACTACTATGGGAACACTTTGCAGAGGGAGTTGTACTGATGTTCAGGTGAAAATGCTGTAACTGTAGGCACTGGTCACAAACTATCTGTACTGGCATGTTTGCCAAAGGCATTTTGCCTGTCTGAACTCTGAACCTTGAGCTAGTGTTTTTCTTTTTTATACTATGAAAACCTCCATTCCTGTCCCAGAAGTAGCTTCAGAGGAGTGTCTAAAGGAAGGCAGTCAGAAGTCAGCCCAGGAACTGACATCTGAACTCCCTCTTTGTTGTTGTCCACACTCTTGAGTTTGTTTTCATTTAAATGTTTTTTTTCATCTTTTCAGAAAATGATGAAAATCCTAGTGTGCAGGGACTAGATGGTACAAACTCCACTGAACAAAGGAGTAAAGATTTGCTGAGAAGCACAAAGAAGCTAACCCAGCAACAGCTGACAAGGTGACATATTTTTCTGTCTCCAAATTTCAAGGTAAGCAAAAGCAAGTAAACAAAGCAAAAACCGAACAAGAGTAAAATATCAAACAAGAGCTTTAACAGAATTTCCTATTTAATTGTGCAATGGATTGGAAACAAGGTTCAGGTTGGGGAAGTGCTACTGCCCGTGCAGGGCTGCTGTGCTCAGCACCTGGCCTGTACTTAGGGCAGTGTGTTTGGCCAGTGCTCCCCAATGCTGTGGTCAGGGACTGCACTGCCAGTGAAGCTAAAGCCGAGGCCCTTTTCTACCTCTTGGCATGCAGAGCTGCAGCCAGCCCTATCCAAAATGCTCAGGTGGCTCTGTCCATCATTACTGGCAGGTGCCACTGCAGGCAGGAGTGAGCTGTTGGCCAGAAACCCTGCTCCCACCAGCTGAACACGGAGGAGAAAGAGTGGGCAGTGAGGCCCTGGTGCCCCAAAGTGCTTGGCTGTCCAGGTAGGAGAGTCACCTGTTGTGCCCCTTCCTGCAAGGGGATGGTCAGGCTGCGCTTGTCGGTGCCCCCATGTCTTTTGCACTTACACCCACATCTTTCCCCAGGGGCTGTGGGAAAGGCCTGAGCTCAGGAGCTATGAGCAGAGCCAGCTGCCTGCTGGGGCTGTGCCCCTCTGCCCACGTGGGTGGTGGGGGCTGAGGGGAGGTCCTGTGGGTGCAGGGTCTGTGGGCAGGCTGGGCCCAGCAGGCTGCACGCTGTGCCTTAGCCCTGCTGTAACCACAGGCGTCCGCTCCTACTTTGTGCTAGTGAGAGGCAGGAAGGAGCAGCTGATATAGAGGAATTGCTGCGAGTACCCGTTGGTGCTGTTCTGCAGGCAAGTGCTCACCCGGGGGTCTGTCATCTCCCCCATTTTCACAAACCCATTGAAGGCCTGGCCATGGGTAAACCAGCCCTGTGTGCAAGTGATGAGGGAGTGTGCACTGTGAGATATGGCTCAGGGTGCCCCAGTGTCTGCTGGCAGCTGGTCAGTGGCCTCTAGCTCACCAGCTTCTTTGAGGGGCTGACCTGGCCTCTCTCCCTCCGTGCTTCCCTCCCTCCTGGTGGAGGGGAAGTAGAGGGGGTCCTTTTGCACATATTCTTTGACTGCTTTGCGCATATGCTTTGGCCAGCCTTTGCCAACTTCTGGCCGTGTGTTTTTTCCTGTGTCTGTATCATAACCTTTTCTAGTCAGTGGCATTAAAGAGATTTCTACTCAACTGACCCTTTTCCTTCCAGATAAAGGTGCAACCTGCCAGGGGTCAAAGGTATGAAAGCTGTAAAGCCTCCTGCTTCAGTTAATGAAATGTGTGTTGCCCCAAACGTTAAGAACACCACCCATCCAGAATTTCAGCACTGCAGTCCTCCAGGATCTGACGACTGCTTTCCACCAGGTTTTGATCACTCCATTCCCCCGGTGTTTGATGGCTGTGCTCCTGCAGAATTGAATTACTGCATTCCTCCAGGATCTGAGGACTTGAAGTATGACTGTTATTTTGTGTAACTCAAACTGTGTGCCTTCAGGATCCAGAGAGTCCTGGAAATGCAGTGAAGGAGACATGTCTTCTCGGTATGCTTTGGTCAAGAGCAGCAAAAGGGGGCTCCCAGAAGACAAGTTTGGAGATTCAGTATGCAGTTCTTCGCATTAGATTTGCCAGGAAAGACATCCACAGTATTGGACTTGAGGTCTGGACTCTTTCCTTCTCTCTCAGCTGGCTTTGAGCTAACCTCGCAATTCTGCTGTTCCTCATAGAAATCTGATTCTTTGCTTTGAAGAATTGGGTGGAAGCCTGAAGAGAAATCTCTCTGTGGATCAGTTTGTTTTCCAGAGCTGGTGCCCTTCTCTTTTCTTTGCTGAAGATCTTCCAGGAGAACCCAGCAGGAACCCCTTGGAAAGCAGACATGATAATTAACCCTGAGAAGAGTTCAGTGCCTGCTTCTCTTTGCTTCCACTAAGAGGTGTCACTCTAAAGCGAAGGGCCTCAGGGATTTCTGGAGGCCAGATCAGGGCTCTGACCTGAGTCCCCATCTCCTCTTGGGTGGTCCATGCACATGACTGAATGGACAGGGGAACAGGGCCAACACCTTAACAGCTCAGTGGACATGACTTAACCCTTCATCTAACACATACAATGTTAATAAAACCACAGTTTAACTTGTAGATTTAAGCATGATTTTACTTCTGTTTGCTTAGAGGAATGTGCTGCTTAGGTGGAAGTCAGTTCAAACTATATTAGGAGATAGGAATTGCACTGAAGAACATGCAGCAGCTTTTATTTAGGAACTGTTGTTTTAGAACGAAAAAAGAAAAGGAAAGAAAACAGAACATTGCTAGCAAATGGGTATAGCCATGTATGTAATTGCCATTAATGAACAGCCTTGGTAATTAGATGTATTTTCTGCAATGCCTGTGTTAAATTTTATCTTAAATGGTGTGTAGTAATTTTAAGATGGCTTATCTTAGTTATAAGGTGCTGCTTGTATGTTTCATGAAGTATCTTTTCTTACAGACTCTTGAATAAAGTGGGGTTTTTTGTTATTGCTAAAAAGGTGTTCCTGAATGTCATTATGAACTGGGATTGTTTATGTAATCTGTTTTGCTATTTAAGTATATCTTAATGCATGTTCTTTCTGTAGATAAAATCTATGGCTTTGTATTCTAACCCTGCTGTAGGCAAAGACACATGGTTAGTGTCTCTTTAGAGCAAACAGATGATTGTGATTACAATCCCACTTCCTGACTGCCCTTCTTCAGGCGGAAAAACCCTAAACCCAACCCCTTTCTCATCTTGTTCTCACAGGGTCATTCTTGATTTGCTGTGGAGTCTACAGTCTGTCCACATCCTTCTTAACTTTTGATTCCCAAAACTGACCACAATTTTCCCGTTGAATTTTAAAGTAATCAGGGTAATAACTCCCTGTCTTCATAGCTCTTGCTGCTCCTACTGTGTTCAGAAAGGACATGTATATTTTTGAAGGGGATCACCTGCTAGCTCACATTCAGGCTTATCACAGAAAATACTCTGCGTGAAGGCAAAAAGTCAGGTTTACCTTCCAGTCTATGGTGTGAGCTTATGAGTCTTCACAGTTTAAGAGCTCTTTAAATTCCTGTTGGGTATTTATAGGAAAAATATTAAAAAGCTGATTCTGCTGTTGATCTACGAGAATTCAGTCAGTGTAGATTTAGACTGACTGAGAAACATCATGACCTGATTACAATGAATGACACTTCTGGAAATACCCAATCTTGTAGTGTGATGAAAAATCAAGAGCTGATGAGTACAAAGTGGCTGAAAATTGAGTGAGAAAGCTTCGATGGATTTGAGAATGGCTACTAAAGTTGCAAATTGGAGGATGTCATGGAAAAGGAGTTTCCAAAATGAGTTGTGAGCTTAGAGTGTCTTCCTGCTTACAAGGGGAAAACTAAGTAAATATTGCAAATTCCTTGACTACTACTTCAGACTAGTTTCCATTTGTAAAGTGTTTAACTGTGGGAACTTTGCATGTCTGCTGCGCTAACTAGATGACTTTACATTGGAAAGGAAAGCTTGCAGGTATCTGTCAGTCAGTTAAGAGCATACAACAGGTGTAAGTATACCACATCTCTGAAGGAAAGAGTGAGTGAGTGTAGATTTTAATGGTTGAAATTCCGCAACTTTCCATGTGTGTCATTACTCTTTAAAATACTAGTCTTACATGTTTATCAGTAAGATCTTCTATGTTCTGGGTTTGCAGTTGACTTCTTGATGCTATTAAGTCAAGAGCAATTTGCAATTAAGTCAGCAAGAAATGTGCAAGCTTCCTCAGGGTTTCAGGCCCGTCCTTCCTCTCACACCCAAACACCAGCCCTGCGACCGGAGCAGCCCACAAGGCTATGCAGTGACGGACAGCAGAGCCACGGCTGTGTGGGCCGGAGGTTACTCGTGAATGCTGACAGAGCTTCCAGGTGAAGCCCTGTGCTGCGTCGCTGGCCTGGGTGAAGCACTGCCGGGGCTCTCTGGCCCAGGACCGGCTGTGTGCGGGGAGCCGCCATGGGCGTGGTGTGTGCCAGTGGCCAGCTGCTGTGGCTGTTTAATTCCTCTGGCCAGTAGCTTCTTTGAGCGGGTTATATTTTTCTTTTATTTCACCCTATAGCTTTCTCCGGCCGTTCCAGCAGCCTTCATTTACCTGTTAACTGGCATGAAATGGCTTCTCTGCGCAGGGGTTCCAGAAGCTTCTGGGGCCTCTGTCAGCTGCCTGTGGATTGGCTGGTGTTGATTGTTAGCTGCTTTGTGACTGGTGCGTTCTGGAAGGTGGGTGGGGCTGCTCCCACTTACTGCAGGGCCTCCTGCTGGGGTCAGTGTGGCTGGGGAGCACAGCGGGGTGGGTGGGTGCGTGGGTGTGGTGGTGCTGGGGGAGGGAGGGCAGGCAGGAGGGGGCTGCAGGGGGAGCGGGGGCGGTGAAGGGGCCTCGAGGCTCTGCCTCCCTCTGCGCAGGACTGCCGAGGCAGCGTGACGCCATGGGGACCTGCTGGAGGGCTCAGCCCTCAGGGAGCTGCAGGAGCTTTCCAGAGGGACAACGCGGCTGGACTGTATCCTTTTATGCTCTATCCTTTTTATAAGTACTCATTTAATCTCCCTTTTGTTTGTTTCTGACCCTATTAGCACTGATTGGAATAAGCTGGTGGCATATATCTCTACCTGGCCAGCCAGGACAAGTTGGTTAGGGCTCTGGCTGGCCAGCCAGGGCAGGTGTGCAGGGCTCTGGCTGGCCGGCCGCGGCAAGGTGTGTAGGACCCTGGCTGGCCGGCCGGGGCAAGGGGTGTAGGGCTCTGGCTGGCCGGCCGCGGCAAGGTGTGTAGGACCCTGGCTGGCCGGCCGGGGCAAGCGGCATAGAACTTCGCCGGCCGGCAGGGGCAACGTGTGTCAGGCTCTGGCTGGCCGCCCGGCCAGGGCAAGGTGTGTAGGGCTCTGGTTGGCCGGCTGGGACCAGCCCTGTAGGGCTCTGGCTGGCCGGCCGCGGCAAGGTGTGTAGGACCCTGGCTGGCCGGCCGGGGCAAGCGGCATAGAACTTCGCCGGCCGGCAGGGGCAACGTGTGTCAGGCTCTGGCTGGCCGCCCGGCCAGGGCAAGGTGTGTAGGGCTCTGGCTGGCCGGCCGGCCAGGGCAAGGTGTGTAGGGCTCTGGCTGGCTGGCCGGCCGGCCGGCCGGGGCAAATATGGTAGGGCTCTGGCTGGCCAGCCGGGGCAAGTGCTGTGAGGCTCTGTCTGGCCAGCCGGGGCCAGCAGTGTAGGGTTCTGTCTGGCCAGCCGGGGCCAGCAGTGTAGGGCTCTGGCAGGCCGACCGGGGCAAGGGGTGTTGGGCTCTGGCTGGCCGGCCGGGGCAAGGCGCATAGGGCTGTGGCTGGCCGGCAGAGGCAAGTTGTGTAGGGCATTGGGTTGCTGGCCGGGGCAAGGTGTGTAACGGCTCTGGCTGGCCGGCCGGGGCCAGCGGTGTAGTGCTCTGGCTGGCCGGCCAGGGCAAATAGGGTAGGGCCCTGGGTGGCCGGCCGGGGCAAGGTGTTTAGGGTTCTGTCTGGCCGGCCGGGGCAAGGTGTTTAAGGCTCCGGCTGGCCGGTCGGGGCAAGGTGCGTAGGGCTCTGTCTGCCTGGTCGGGGCAAGGTGTGTAGGGCTCTGTCTGGCCGGCCGGGGCCAGAGGTGTAGGGCTCTGGCTTGCCTGCCGGGCCAAGGTGTGTAGTTCTCTGGCTGGCCTGCCGGGGCCAGCGGCATAGAGTTCTGGCTGGCCGGCCGGGTCAAGGGGTGTAGGGCTCTGGCTGGCCGGCCGGGGCAAGGCGCATCGGGCTCTGGCTGGCCCGCTGGGACAAATATGATAGGGCTCTGGCTGGCTGGCCGGGGCCAGCGGTGTAGGGCTCTGGCTCTGACTGGCTGGTCGGGGCAAGGTGTGTAGGGCTCTGGCTGGCCGGCCGGGCCAAGCGCTGTAGGGCTCTGGCTGGCCGGCCGGGGCCAGCGCAAGGCGTGTAGGGGTCTGGCCGGCCGGCCGGCACAAGGCATGTAGGGGTCTGGACGGCCGGCGCACGGCGTGTAGGGCTCTGGCTGGCCGGCTGGGGCAAGGGGTGTAGGGCTCTGGCTGGCCGGCTGGGGCAAGGGGTGTAGGGCTCTGGCTGGCCAGCCGGGGCAAATATTGTAGGGCTCTGTCTGGCCAGCCAGGGAAATTGGAGTAGGGCTCTGGCTGGCCGGCCAGGGAAAGCAGAGTAGGGCTCTGGCTGGCCGGCCAGGGAAAGCAGAGTAGGGCTCTGGCTGGCCAGCCTGGGTAAGCGGTCTAGGGCTCTGGCTGGCTGCCCTGGGCAAGCCGTCTCAGGCTTTGACTGGTCGGCTGGTGCAAGGTGTGTAGGGCTCTGGCTGGCCAGCCGGGGCAAGGTGTGTAGGGCTCTGGCTGGTCGGCCGGGGTAAGCGGCGTAGGGCTCTGGCTCGCCGCCCCGGGCAAATGGTACGGGGCTCTGGCTGGCCGCCTTGGGCAAGCGGTGTGTGGGTCTGGCTGGCCCGCCTGGGCAAGCGTTGTAGGGCTCTGGGTGGCCGGGTGGGGCAAGCGGTGTAGGGCTCTGGCTGCCTGGCAGGGGCAAGCGGTGTAGGGGTTTGGCTGGACGGCAGGCTTAAGTGGAGTCAGGCTCTGGCTCAATAGCTGGGGTAAGTGGGGTAGGCTCTGTCTGGCTGTCCAGAGCCAGGTATTGTAGAGCTTTGGCTGGCTGTTCAGGGCAAGCAGGGTGGAGCTCTTGCTGGCTGGCTGTAAGTGGTGTGATGTGAGTTAGTAAGCAGCGTTGGGCTCTGCCTGTCTGGGGTGAGGTAGGGCTCTTGGTGGCTTGCTGGGGTAAGTGGTGAAGAGCTCTGCCTGCCCTGCTGGGGCAAATAGGGCTCTGGCTGGCTTCCTGGGGCAAATGGTCTAGGGCTCTGGCTGGCTGGCTGGGGCAGGTGGTGTAAGGCTCTGGCTGGCCCGCTGGGGAAGCGGTGCAGCGCTCTGGCTGGCCGGCCGGGGCAAGCAGTGTAGGGCTCTGGTTGGCTGGTCAGGGTAAGTGATGTAGGGCTCTGGCTTGCCGGCCTGGGCAAGCGGCGTAGGACGTTGGCTGGCCCACTGGGGCAGGCAGTGCAGTGCTCTGTCTGTCTTGGGCAAGCGGGCTGGCTCGCTGGGGTAAGCAGTTGTGGTCTGGCTGGCAAGTCGAGGTAAGTGGTGTAGGGCTCTGGCTGTCTGTCCTGGGAAGTGGTGGTACTCTCACTCGTTGGCAGGGGAATGGGTTGGGTTCTGGCGTGCTGGCTCGGATAGAGTTTAGGGCTCTGGCTAGCTGGCGTGTGTGTGAGTGTGGTTCTCGCTTGCCGGCCATAGATTGAGGCTATGACCTTTTTTTGAGTGCACCTCTGGCTGGTGGTTGCTTAGCATACCTCTGGCAGGCCAGTTGATGGGGGATGCTATTTGTGGCCGGCAGAGGGGAATGTGGCTCTGGCTGGCTGTTTGCGAGGGTATCATTTTGGCTTGTTGGCTGAGCAGGGAGAGACTGTCTTGCTGGCTGGTCGTGGAGAGCTTGGCTCTTGCTTGTTTGATGTTCAGGTGTAGGTGGTCTGGATCTCTAGCCTAGGTAGAGATGCTCTGGCCGGGTGGCTGGTGGGAGGTGCTTTTGGCTGGCTTTTGTGATCAAAGGGGTAGCTGCTCAGCTTAGCATGCCAGATAAGAATCATGAGAAGGAACGTTAGTGAGTTGCCCTAAGAATAATAATAATAATAATTTGTGTTCGGCAAAGGGGAACATTGGGACCTCAGAAGGTCCTGTGTTAACAGCCAGGCAGCAGAGGCAGCGCAATAGTGGATGTCTAGGAATACTTCAGAGGTCCTCAATGTAATGGGAGAGGGCAAAAGTGTGTCTGTGTGCTATTGGATGAGTATGCCTAGCCTTTCATTTCAAGTTGTATATAAGCTCGTTGAAAATCCCTTTGGATACCTTCCTTCTCTTATGGAGGAGGGGTCTCATGATCCTGAATTTAACCTTTTGTAGTTCTACCCTTGTGTCCCTTTTTTCCTTGGTTGACAAACATCCCAAATCACTTTTGCAACAGAATTTGTAGCCCACATGGGACCCCCTCATCCACTGGTCGACTCCGGCACCTCTTGGGGAGCGTCTGATCCACGGACCGGGTGAGTTCATCTATGTCTGTCTACATTTGTACCCAGGACAGAGGAAATGATGGTGCAGATAGGTCCACAGTCTGTTAATCATTCGTTTGTGTTGTTGGGATCAGCACCAGCAAATTTGGTGGGGAGATATTTGTTATACAAATTACAGGCAGAGTTGCAGTGTACACCACAAGGAATTACATTGTGATTCCTGATGCATAATGTATCAAAAAATCATGATGGCTATAGCAACTGAAGAAGGGATAGAAATACCCCAGGAACTCAAAGATGTACCTGGGATTTTAGGGGCCCAAAGTTCTGTGGATGTAGGGTTATTAAGGTCAGCTAATCCAGTACAGATAGAAATGAAGGGAGGCAAACCTTCCTCCTTAAAACAATACCTATTGTCTCAGGAAGCAAGGGAAGGTATAAGACCAATAACTGAAGATTTTCTGCCAAGAGGGATTTTAAATCCTTGCGAGTCTTGCTCTAATAGTCCTATCTTGCTAGTTAAAAAACCTAAACTAGGCTCAGATGGAGAACCAGTTTATAGATTTGTCCAAGACTTACGAGCAATAAATAAATGGGTAACCATACTGCATCCGCTAGTTTCTGATCCTTCACCAGTTATAACCATGATACTGGCTAACAGAAAATGTTTTACAGTAATTCATTTGTGCCCAACTTGCTTCAGTACAATAGTGCTTCCAGAATCTCAGTATATTTTCGCCTTCACCTGGGAAGGGAAACAGTAAACGTGGACTAGATTTCATCAAGGATTTGCAGGGTTGTCGACTTCATATTTTAAAATCCTAGTGACAGATTTACAGGCCATAGAGTTAACCAATAACTCTGCATTAATACAGTATGTGGATGATATGCTAGTAGCAAGTACAAATAGGGAAAATTGTGTTGAAGACACAAGTGATGCTGGTTGCTTTGGCTGATAAAGGCCATTGAGTCTCTTCAAACAAATTACAAGTCTGTAAAGAAAAGGTAGTGTATTTAGGATATTTGTCAGGAGAGGGCAGGAAGATACCAGATGACTGAACAAAAACTATCCAAGATATGCCTAGGCCTACAACTAAGAAACAGGAATAGAGAAAGAGTTGCATGCTCCGTACCACCCTCAGTCATCAGAGAAAGTAGAAAGAATGAATCAAAGCCTTAAAGATATGTCAAAGATTTGTGCAGGGACTAAAATGGCCAGATACTATACCTGTTGCTTTAATGCACATAAGGTGAAGGCCAAATAAATGGAGATTGACCCAGCAGAAGTGTTATTTGGCAGGAATATTCAAATTCTGAACCCATACATGGCTGCAAAAACGAGTCATTCCAGTCTGTTGTCTTTTTTTCATGACTTCTACTCCTGGAGAGACCCCCAGCTCCAAACCTCTGGTGAATACATCCAGATTTCAGTCTCCAAGGAGATAAAAAGAAATGTTTATGAAGAAGGGCTCTAGAGGAAAGAACCAGGGGTGGGTATCAGCTTGATCTGTACACCTCTCAGTGTCCAGGGAGTACTTTAAGGTCATTGTCAGCATTGTTAGAAATTCGCTTTATGGGTGTCCTGGTTTCGGCTGGGAAACCAGGACAATGGAGTATGTGCCTCCACTGCAATAACTGTTAACGCTTGCAAGTGATCAGAAGTGCTGTTGCAGAGGATGGGAAAATGTAATGTAGAAATCCCTACATATTCTTAAACTTTCAGGATCTAAAAATCAGTCTCATGCTGGCCTTCCTGAGTTTCAGAAGGCTTAGATCTGACAGTACTTTGGTTTTATTTCCATGGAGCTGAATTGCTTTGTTACAGCATAGTCTGGACCTGTGTAGGGACTGCTCCATCAGCAGCAAGCTTGGCATTATGCTGTTCCACCCCACGCCCCCCATGCAGATCTGACCCAGTCGTTCCTGCCATGAATGGAGCTGTCAGTCCGGGAGGCCACATCTATTTCCACTGAGTGTGGGAGAAACATGTATCAACCTTCTGGCATTGCCAAATATACAGAAGAAACGCTTGCACTTTCTGAAAATCTTACTCGCTTCAGATTTTCAGGGTATGCAAGAATTTAATCTCGTCTGAAAAGGCCGTATTTATTTGCTGTCTTGGCCTCAACCAGGGCTACCTCGTTAAAGAGTGTTGTGACCAAGGACTTCAACCTGCCTTTTAAGTTCTAGTCAGCGTGGTAAAGTTGTGTTTCCAGCTTTGATCCTATAAAACACTGCTTTTCAGCTTCTTTCAATTTGTGGACCCCTAAATTCTTTTTCGGTGGAGTTCTGGTCCCTGTACAATGAATTTCAGTCTGCTGACAAGACTATTTTTCTGAATACCTTAGTCTGTGTTTGCTAAGCACTTCCAGTAAGCAATACAAAGTTAGATGAGCTGGATTTTTTTTTTTTTTTATCAAAGGGTATGTCTGTGCTTTTTAAAAGTAAAAGAAGCTTCTTAAAGCTCTTGAGTGTTCTCATTTGCTGTAGGTACCAGCGGTTGCAGTTTCTTGTGTCTGGTAGCAAAGCTTCAGCAAAAGGCACAAAGTGGTTTTTGCTGCTTTTTCAAGTCTTTTGACTGTCACATTAGGTTATCTATGGTACTGCAGTGTGTCAGGGTGGGGAATCCCTGTCATAACCACCTGCGATCTTGTGGTTGTAAAGCTGTTTTGGTGGCTTTTGTCCCCATTCTGTACTGCGTTGAAAGATTTTCTTAAATGAGCCTGGCGTTAGCCTTTTTGTAACCACAGCAGACCACAGCAGATGTAAGACTTTGTTAAGTGAATCCTGCAGGGAAATTTTAACCTATGAAATCTCTCTGCCTTTGTAAATAATGTTTATGTGATTAGTTTGAAGACGGCAACATTAGTGAAATTTCCCAAGTTCATCTTCCAAGTTGGGATTTTGCCAGGTTGAGTTTCCCTCAACGAAATGAGGCAAGGCAAAGCAAGAAGAAACAGGAAAAGATGAACAAGTTGGTCTGGTACTTCAGGAGCGGGTGGGTGGCTGCAGAGAAATCTTGGTTGGCAGGAGCTGAGAATCTCTGTCGGAGACAATTTTGGCTGTTCCCCCCAGAACAGGCTAGGCCAAGGACAGTGAGCTGGGGGCACTAGTGGCAGAGTTACAGGACAGCAGCCTCTGAGCAAGGCCCAGATGAAACTGATTGGGGGCCGAAATTCATCTGAGTCTTCTAAGTTATATTAGAGATGAAAGAAAAAAACCCCACAGTTGGCCTGTACCAACCTGTGGCAGTTTGGATCCTAACTTGACTTCTCCTACTGTTGTCCACTCATAGAAACAGATTTTCCTCTGACTCTAGCGAAACTGGCCAAAGCATATAGACTACAGGCACTGTGCTTGCTGTCCTTGATATGGTCCTTCAGTTAAGTTCTATTCGCATAGCAGCATGATTGAACCCATACATCTGAATAGCTCTGTAATAATGGTTGGTTTTTTTTTTTTTTTCCAAAGCAGATGCAAAACATTTTGCCCCACATGCAGCGGTGCCAAATATAAGTTGTGTAGTTTCTAGCAGTTATTCCATATATGGACTCTTCTTTTTATTTTGTCATTGTGGGCCAAACTAGGAGAGCTATGTCAGAGAAACTGTATGAGATTGGTATGCTTGACCTGGACAACTGGGATCCTTATGTTCTTGTTCGTCTCACCTGGCAGTGAGGCAATAGTTGAGCACCAAGGTGAGGTGGCAGGTGGTAGATGGTGCTGGGACCTACAGCAATGGAGTTAATGCCTTCACCAGGCACAGCCTGAGCCCCAAGCGGGGTGTGTGGGAAGGGTGAGGGTGTGTGGCAGAAGTGTTGAGACAGGATGATATTTGCCGTCAGATTATGTACCTGGAGCTCACCACTCTCTGTGCTCCAGCACCCTGAGAAGCAGTGTGGCACAGCGCATCTTCCATGTGTCTGCTTTTTGGTGGTCCTGCCTGGATGCCCCAGGCCCTGTAGCTGCTCAGCCATGGAGGCATTAGAGGTGAATGCATGACATTCACCCTGAGCTGTCTTTAACCCTGATCGGTCTCATTCAGCATCTGAGAGCGAGATGGGAGGGGGGAGCTTGTGTATGAATTGTGGGATCTGTGACAAGCACGTGGATTTTAACTTGTCAGAAATGGGAGCTGAAGAAGACCTCTCTCCAGTTTGTTAGTCCCATGCCTTCAGAATATGGAAATGCTCTGCTGTGCATTACAGGGCAGCAAAGAGATCAGCTCTCCCAGAGTGTGAGACAGGTGAGCACTCTGTGCATAAAATCAAAGTGCTACTGCGAGTTTTGGTACTTGGGTTACTTGGGGTTACTTGGGGCAGAGGACTTCTGCGGACTAGATCCTCCATTTTCTCCTGGGCAGTATGCAGAGTCTCATCTCTGCCCCTTCAGGATCCTCCCTGCCAAGTACTGTTACTTGAATGGTATGTTTTGGACAGAACAGCAGCATCTGGTTTGGTGGGTCTCAGATAGCTGCAGTATCCCATAGCAAAAGCGAACGCTGTGGCAGGAAGCGTGAGACAAGGGCCAGTGGTGTGTGTCTCATGGAGAGGTGTCTGAGGCACGGCAGACCTGTTGCTGTGACGTCTCCCATGTTCCTCTTTGCAGCTCAGAGAGGGTATGCGTATGGGTTTTCCTTTTATCAGCCCTGTTGCTAAGCCCCCAACACAACAAAGTCTTCATCCGTGTTTGCAGGATCTTGAATGTTGCTTCCATCCCTTGGCAAGAGAAAGCTGAAAATATCCATGGATGCTCTTGAAGAAGAGAGAGCATTCCCATGGGCCCCTGTCACCGGAGGTCTGACAGTCCCCATGGGGGCATCCCGGGAGCTCCAGAAATTGTGGACCCAACTCTTGCAAGTGTTGGACCATTCCTTCCCCGGAGGTATTACAGGCTGGAGAAACCACGTATACCTTGCCCATAATTAGGCCCAGAGCCTTGTCTGTAGCAGTTCCTGATCTCCGCATGTTTCTGCAACATGGTTTTTGTAATTTGTGGGTTACTTCAAATGGCCCTGTCACAGAGATAGCATCTCTAGTTGAGGCTCTGACATTAGCTGTGTTTGGAGACAGGCTAATGGCTGAGGTCAACTTTTAACCTGACTCAGAACAGTTTTTTTTTTAATGGTCTCTTTGTGCTGGAAGATGGAAAAAACAGTGTAGCAATGTGTCTCCTTCACTCTCTTTTCCCCTCACAGCGGCCTCTGATTAAACCTCACGTTGTGCAGCCGGTCGGTGGCTGTGGGGTGCCACGCAGGGCTGGGTGTTGTCTCAAGGCAGAGGACCAGCCCCGTGGAAGTTGAATGGATTAAGCTGAAAGGGCGATCACCTGCAGGCTGTCTCTGAGGCAGAGGTAGGAGGAATGAGAACAAAAGTCCAGTTTCCTTCTCTCCTCCTGATTTGCCTTATTCAGCATCCAGGTGAGAGCTGGTCAGAAGAAATTCCCCGGGTACAACTTCCGATGGAAACTCTGGCAAATGGGTGATTTCAGGAGGTGGGGAGAAATGTCAGTGACCTGTGTCTGGCCTGTGTGCTTTCCTGAGACTTGACACGTGAGACCTCTCTGCTCTGGTCCGTGTGGTGGGGAAGAGCCTCTCATCTGTCAGACATGCTGGCAGACAGCGTGGTGCGCATCCATTGAAGTGAGCGGCATGTGTGCTTAGGGTGCAGGTCAGCTTTGAGATCAGCCTGCTGTCAGTAAAATTATGTCTATCCACAGCTGCAACACAGCCTCTTGGTTTCTCTGCTCCTCCAGGACCGCATAAACCAGCTGCAGCTGACTGGATGTCATGGATCAGGCTGATGGGCTCTCTCTGGTGCGTTGGGTCCCCAGCAGCAGCACTGCTGTGCCGTATCACAAACCTGTGGTGTACAAGTGGTACAGGACAGCATGTGGGACAAGGGCCGGTGGAGCAGGTCTCATGTGGAGCGTACGGTATTTGGCAGGCCTGTGCTTTGGGGCTGCCTGGGAAATCCTATGTATGTCCATGTTCCTGGTTGTCTGTAGCTGGGAATCTGGGAGTATGCAGATTTTATGTCCCTGACACAAGAAGGCCTTCATCTATGACCAGAGGTCCTGGCCACTCTTCTTGCTATGCCAGTACAGCCTATTTTGTCCAAAAGTCACTTGCTCTGAACACAATCTATGGGAGTACTGTGATTATGCATGTCCAATTCCTAAATAAGTTGTAAAATAGCTGTAATTTCACAGCTTTGCTGTTAGAGAAACAAAGTGCATGACAGTCTCTTTATCACCATGTAAGCATACACCTTTCTGTGTTTATCTTTGCTATTTTTTGCTTGCTATTGCTTGCTTTGATCAAGAGAGAGTTCAGACTTTAAGCATAGCTCTCTGGCTAGTTCCGTTTAACAAAGAAAGAATTAATATTCTTATGAATATGAATCTTCATCAGTCTCTGCGGTCCTGCTGCCCCCACACAGAAGCATCTCTCAAGCTTGTCCCCCATTCCTGCCTTGTGGCTGCACAGTTAAACATTCCTAAGAGCCACTCAAAGCGTGTTTAAAAAAAAATCTCTCGTGTATGAATAGCTGTAGGTGTGGATTGGACAAGTAAGGTAACATGGCTGCAGGCTTCTCCCCCCTCCCAGCACTGCACAGTCCAGGTTGTACCTGCCCTGGCAGCCGGTGGTGTAGCCTGGCCGTGCCGCTCCACCGCAGGGGGATGGATGGACAGAAGAGCGGACGCCGGCAGCCAGCAGCGTTTCCTGGCCCAGAGCTCGTGCTGGGGCAGGGAGCCCTCAGCAGCCTGCAGAGACGGCTGTCTGCATTGCTGGAGCTGTGGGCTTATTTGCTGTTTCCACACATTGAGTTTCTGGCATTTAGCTCTGCCACCTGCCTCTGTGTGAAGCTAGGCCTGTGTATTTCCCCAGTTAATGCATTACCAATGGTAAAAATAGGTGTGCTGCTTACGCTTACCACCCTATTGAAAGGAAGACGTGCAGAGTTAGTATGTACAAATTTCTTCGTAATACTTCTCAGCTTATTTCCTGCTTTACTTGCTAGCTCACGTTTTCCAATCTCCCGTGCTCCATCAATGCCTCATGTCATGTAAGGAATGAATCTCCGTCCTCCTTTCATGATGCTGTCAGTGGCTGAAAGGACAAAATGGCTCCATGAGCTTGCAGCTCACCAAGTAAAAAAGATTTTAGTTCACCTTCCAATTACAAGTTCTTGTCTTCCCCCCCCCGCCCCTTCTACTTGTGGTTTCTGTTAAGCCTCACAAGGTGTTTTTTTTGTCTGTAATAATCGCACAAAACTTTTTGCATCTTTATATAAAAAGGGGAAGTGAATTCTCTGGCTAGCCAAGGGTGTTGTGAGCATTCATTAGCCTATGTTAGAAATTCGTGTCTAATCTCATTTAAAAGATGTTATATATGAAATTTGAGAGGATTCCTCTTACGAGGAGGCTGCTGATTGATGACAACACAAATTGTGCATGTGCTGTCATCTTTATCCTGGCTGTGATTTCTTGTTTTTGTTTTTTAGCTAGTGAGGATGTGAGGGACAGAAGGAGCCTAATGGGACTTCATATACTGCTTGATGTATGGGGCACTTGCAGTCAGAAATCCTGAACTCATAAATGTAGTCGTTTGCCCTGGAGTCACTGAGGGAGACTAAATACAGGACACCGCAATGTCACAGTCATGCAGAGTCACTTCTGTAACAACAGAGCTACAGTACAAAAGCTGTATTTTTCTTTGATTTTACTGTTAATCTGTAAATGAGCTCTGTGAGGCTGCTATCACTGGCTGGAGGAGAAGGTGAACTTTTGTTGGATTTGGCTGTATTCAGACCCCTTTTGCATTTTGTTATTTTTATGAGATTCTGAACATTTTGGGGTGCTATTTTGAAGTGTCTCGTGTCTCCACCACAGCACTGCAACCCTAAGCTCTACCAGCTTGCCCTTCAAGCATGAAGGTGAAATGAAGTTGAATGTGCACATCCGAGGCAGATGGTTAGCCCCAGTCTTGCAGGTATTTGAGAGAGATTTTCTTCATGTCATTTCAGCAGCACAGAAGGAAATGAAAGTGTTTCTTACTGTAAATACTTTTCTCTCTCCCCCTTCCTCTGCACTGCTGTGAGCGTCTGAAGACTCACTTCACTGCCTTTCTCAGAGAAGGCTATTTCTGTCACATCTTAGATCAGTTTAGGCCTGTCCTGTGCATGTGTGATAAAGACAGGATGGTGCTATGGTAGCCTTGAACAAACTTGTAAGTTTGGGATACTGGGAGCAGGAGGGGAGATGTAATTGTCATTGCTAAGAAGTCAGAGGGGCCAAACCACTGGCTGAAATGTGGAATTATCAAGCAGAGCCAAATTGTTTGAAAAATAGTGCAGACCACAACACAAGGGGTTTAACCATTTCTCAGAAATGTGTGTATACATGTAATTCCACCGTGTGGAGCTTCCTTAACGGGTTGTGTCTATGTATGTGTCCAGAGAAACAGCATGGAAGTGTAAGATTCCCCGCCGCATCCTGAACTGCTTCCACAGTTATTCCCCAGCACATCTGCTAAGTGCGTCTAAAAAAATCCAGATGTTGGCTCTAATGCTATGGCGGTTTACTTCCTCCAGTGAGCAAGACGGTTTCTGCTGCATTGCTTGTGTAATCCACCTCAGCACTCAGTGCAAAATGCCAGCATGCTTTAAGCCATCTCAGTGAGTGCAAAGAAAGTATCTGGCCCTGTAGATAACTGGTTCACAGCGGTTCTTCAAGATTGATCTCTGGGATCTGCAGTCCAAACAGAGCCAGGGTGGCTTTCAGGCTGCATTCAGTCTAGTTTTGCAATGCAGCTTAACTTCCCATAACCTTTATTCTTTGCCTGGGGCGGCTGTACGGAGCCCTTTCCTGCATGGCAGGTGCCATTCGGTCACTAGAAGAGCCCAGCAAAGTTCAGGCTGGCAACATAGCCTTTGCGTACAGAGGGAGAGTCTTCTCCCATGCCTCCTGCTGGTGAGACTCTCCATGAGTGATCGTTGTTGGTATTTCAGAAAATCAGCTGGTCTGCATGTGCAGTGCTTTATCTGACTGGACCGATTTCTCTTCCCTGGATGGAGATGCTGTACTTTGATAAACTGGAAAAGGATGAAAGAAATAGGTGTTTCGCCTTTACGCGGCATTAGCATCTTCCTAAATGGGGTGAGCTGACCAGGAGATATTTTTTTCTCTCCTCACTTCTCAGCCCTATTCTCACACTTGCAGCTAGGTCCAAGGTGGAGGACTTTGCAGAGCACATTGTGGCTTGCTTGGTTCAGCCCGAGCTCAGTCACCCAAAACCTTGCAAGTCTATTTTGAAACATTATTCAATTTGTCCACTCTGGAGTTTCTTGTCTTTTTTTTTTTTTTTTTCCACTCTTGCTTCTGACATCATTTCCTGAACACTATATTCACTGAGCTCTTTAGGCAGATCGTCTTCTCAGCATATGATGCAAGGAGCTCTTTAAAATGGATTTCAGCTCTCCTTTTACTCTGCAGTGCTTGCTGGTGATAATAACTGTTACTCATGGTAAGTGGGATTTTTCTTTATGAAGCTGGCACAGCTTTGCCTAGGTGAGCAGACACCTTAATTTTGCTCCAAGATCTTTTAAGGACTCTACCAGGTTTGGGGAGGCATCCAATAGTGTAACTGCTAATGCATGAAAGGGGCAGTCAGACCAAAGTAAGACAGATTATTTTTTTAGTAAACGAATGATAACTAACATAGTACTTTCTCAGTGTACTGCGGCTGTAAAAGCATTTCAGCGGAGAATGTACGGTCCTTGTACGCAAAACGCTGGCTGGAGGGGCTGGAGAGCAATGTGGTCCCGCTCCTAACGCTCAGTGTGACCTTGGGTTAGTCCTCGAGCTGCTGTCACCCTGCCATTTACCCATCTCTGATTTGCGTACAGCAACTTAATAACGTGCAAGGATACTGCGAGATTAGTTCAAGTTAAGACTGCGACCTCGCTATTTGGGTAAAAGCAGCTGTGCAGGCAGCGGTTGTTTTTGCTACCCTCTGTACAAGATCCATGGCATTGATGCCCTGAGGATCTTTCTTTGCACAGCGTCTCAGCTCTGAGGGGGAGTGCTAGATGGTCATGTCAAATTTGCGGAGAGAAAAGACCAGCTGCTCAGCCTTTCGTTGCCTTGTGTGCATGGTGTGCACACCACTCCCATGTTGTTGGGGGGGAAAGTTGGCCTTTATAGGCTTCCCACTCCTCTGATTTTCAATTACTGGTGATCCCAGCCTGTCACTAGGGGTGGGTCTGTCCTTCTGTGTCTCACCTGGGCATTTGCCTTTCTGGGAGGCAGCCGAGAGGGGATGAATGGACACAGCAAGCTCGCTGCCCGCACTGTTGTGCCTCTCCTTTCAGGCTCTGTCAGCCAGACCGGTGTGCTCAGTGGTGGCTCAGCAGTCTTCTCTGTGGGAATTCAAAGTCTGCAGAACCTCTCCAGAATGAGCAAGAGAGACGTGAGATGCTTGACAGCTGTCTTAAATGATACTTTGTTTGCTGAGTGCGGCACTTCTGCCGCCAGATGCCTGAACTTGCAGAATGGTTCCCTAGTGCTGAGGAGTGTGGAGAAAGAGGATGAAGGAGAATATGAGTTTGTTTTTCACAACACCACCAGAATTTTTACACTGGAAGTATTTGGTAAGTGGCCTTCTTAGCAACAAATAGCTTTTGAACTTTTGAGCCTGGCTGGAAGCTGGTGCCTTGAAATTCTTCCTAAGAGACAGCTTGAACTTGCAGGAGCTATAGGTGCTTCTGGAACAGCTTTATAAGCCTGTGGCACCTCGGGGAGCAGTAATGGTGAGTGTAAACTAAGGGATGCTTTTTGCATCCACGTTGTCAGTCTCTCCTGTCTGTTGAGCCTTCCTTGAAGTAGCCAGCCAGTTAAGCTGCGTGCTGTTTTTCCCTGATGCAGCATGAAGTGTTTGTAAAGTTGAGCCTACAGTATGTAGACATGTAGCTGGAGATTTCAGTCCATTTCCAGAGTACTCTTCCTGATGGCTGTCATGAAAGCTGTCACTGACCAACAGCATTTTGCTGCCTGTGGACACGCTTCCTTAAGGAGTTAACCCTACCTGACTTGGCTCTGGAAACTGAACTGGACTTCTGTGCAGGTCTGGGTTGAGGTGTGCAGGGTTTTTCCCCTGCTTCATGTAGCTGAGGAAAGGTATTAAAGGAATCCGGGTGTGACTTTCTGATTCTTAGCTGCCCCCGAGCAGCTTGGAGGTCAGCATCTTCTGGGTCTGTTCAGAGACCAGTGATAGGTACCTTACCATGCCAGTCTCCCTACTGTCTTCCCTGTGGCCTCAGAATTGCCGCTCCCCTTCATGTGCCTGCTCATCCATCCGTCTGTGGGGTGAGAAGACAGAAACAAAGTCGCTTCTGTACAGGATCCAACTCATTGCTTGGGTTAATATGGAGAAGGCTTAAATGGGTTTGCCCCCTGCTGAATAGTGCTCCAGACAGCCAGTGACTCTTGCTCAGGTCCTCATCTCCACCGTTCCTTTTGCACTTACACAAGCTTCTAAGAGAAATTGAAGCGTATGAAATTGTAATGAAAATGTCGGAGCAAACTGGTCTGAGTGAAGACAAATGAATCCTTACAGCTTTTGGGTGCAAACAGGCGGAACTGCCGCGGAGAGTAGGTCAAAGATGTGACTCCTTGGCACGAAGATCAGGGGCTTAAACTGGAAGTAGGCAAAGACTGTAGAAGTGTCCTGGGTTTAACCTCATAGAATCATAGAATTATTAAGGTTGGAAAAGACCTCTAAGATCATCAAGTCCAACCGTCAACCCAACACCATGCCTCCTAAACCATGTCCCGAAGTGCCACGTCTACACGTTTTTTGAACACCTCCAGGGATGGTGACTCCACCACCTCTTTGGGCAGCCTGTTCCAATGCTTGACAAAACCTCCATTTCAGTGGATTTGCTTTCGGAACTTTTGTCTCCTCCTTGTGTTCTATTGCCACACCTAAGTCAGGGAAACAATTTCACAGCAAAGATATTCCTGGAGGCAGTGAATTTTAGCTGAAGATGATGTCCTAGTTGAAGAAAGTGATTTCTGAGCTTATTTACATGGATGTTTGCATAGACTTTCTCAATGTGACTCTTACTGTCATAAAACCATACCTCTTATCTGTCTAGTCTGTATTTGCAAAGTGGCAAATGTAGGAAATAAATAGGTTGGCTCCTTGTAGTAGACTGAAAGAGAGAAATTCGGGAAAATGTAATAAGATCAGTGATTCATTACTTCGTTTTAAATTGTCCTAGTCTGGGTTATCCTATCTAACTGCAGGTGTCTGGTGTTGGTACCTATGTTGAGCATGATTTGTGCTAGCTCCTTTCTAAAATGGAAGAAGAGGCAAAGTGGCAGCAACAGTACAAACCTCTGGTGGAAGAGAGGGCTGAGTGTCCTCTGAAGCTACGGTTATCTGCTGATTCCAGAGGAAGCCTCTGGCTGGCAGATGCTTTGGGTGTTTCCGCTGTCCTCTCAGATCAGGGGCTTTTATTTTTTGCTTTTTCAGTTTCAATAAGGAAAATGAAGAGGCACCAGATTTTTGTGGCATCCCCAAAAGAGGGACCAAGAGTCACTAGCAGGGTTGGGAGAGTACTGCTAAGCATTTCAGGTCTGGGGTCAGGCACTGAAGAGTCTGGTTACTTATTTCTGTGCTCCCTGGCTATCAGTAAGTGCAGTGGTGGTAGGACTGCCGGTAAGGGAAGCTCCCATCCGGCTCATGTTTACTGCTGAGTCCGCTCCTCACCTCTCTCTTTCCTCCATTCCTGTTGCCCCATGCTGTGTGTGACCAGAGCTGGCCATTGGTATCCAGTGCTTCCCTAATGGGACTGGAGAGTTGTCCTGCGACGTGACCAGCAATGAGAGCACCAGGTTTCGGTGGCTGCTGAATGGCACCGTGCTGAGCACCCCTGAGGCTTGCATTAAGGATGGTGGGAAGAAGGTTCGCCTGGACAAAACTGTGCCTGGGGAATTTGTATGTGAGGTTTACCACGGGAACAGCGTCACGAGGACCAGGCCTGTTGTGCTGTCTTGCAGCTATGGTGAGTAACAACGTCTCCAGAAGATCTCCCTTTTGGTCTCTTGCAGCAGAAAACTAAGGAGTTGTTGCTGTTTGCATAATACTGAACTCTTCTGTCCTCTGGCAGCTGCATTCCAGACTTAGCACATCCTCCCCTTAGAAAGCGTCCCCTTGACTTCCTTCTCCCTCCTGTGTCTCGGACTGACACAGCCTACGACCACAGAAGGGATGAAAGTTTGTTCAGGAGGTCCTTTTACCAAAGTCTGCAGCAAGGGTGGATCTCTATCTGTTTTCCTGCTTCCCAGTGATGGAGACCTTGCACCCTCCTGTGCACTGATCCTCTATGCCAGTTTAGAAACACGAGCTGCTTCCTACTCTGACATTGATCCATTACCCAAACAGCCTTCCAGTTTCTGCAACACCCCTGTAAAAACACCTCTGCTAGTTCAGCCCTGTTGCTGCTGGACTCGGCTGAGGTGTTTTGCCCTGCCTCTTTTCTCCTTATCTAGGCCAGCTGCACAAAGATTTACCAGTCTATACAAATGTCTCTCCATGAGCCCCTTGCCATCAGAGATGGGGTAAAGATACAAGTCATTTACTTAAGAAATGTAGGGTTTTTTCCCTTCAGGCTGTGACTTTATCCATTTGCAAGCTATCCATAAATGCTGAGTACTCTGCTTGAATGAGGCCATAGTTTAATGAGACAGAAAATCTGGATCCTAGGACTGACCAAGACTGCCAGAACCTCATGATGCAAAGCACTGGTCAGTGTTGTAAGCTCACATTTATTAAAAAAAAAAAATAAAAAACCAACCAACCAAACAAACCCAAAAAACCAAACCCAAGATAACCTTGGGTGCGATTTCACTTGCACCTCCAGTAGTGAAGGTTTTTCTCCTCTCTGGCAGCAAAGATGGTCATAAAAACTACATCAGGGTGGCATAATTTAATCATAAGTTTTTTGACTAATTTAGCTGTAATTAATTTAGTCACCTTTGCTACTAGAGAAGTTGTACTGTGCAATAGCACCTTGTGTTCTAGAAATTGCCTGAGATGTTCCAACCCCACAGCAGATACTGTTGTCTTCTATGGTTGGCATACAGTTGGTGTGAAAGCAAAATTACTGACATAAACCCTGTATCACGTGTGCTGGCATTCAGCAGAAATACAGTGGGCTGTTCATGCCTGATCGTGTTGGCACCGCTGGCCAGTCTGTACAAGTTTGGCATTGGTGATTGTGGAGCAGTGATCTTAATTTTGTCCAGTTAAATTGGTCAGAGGTTGTTCAGCGTAGTCAGACGCAAGTTGGCTGAGGCACTGGGGAGTGAGGATGCGAACATCCATGAGCTGTTCAATCAAGCCCTGTGATAAATCACGCGAGTGCTGACAGTTACCATTGTTTATTCTGGGTGGCTGCCCAGTCCCCTGGGTGCGATATCGGTTCCCCATTTCCTCTTGAAAAGCCCACAGGGGAGTTCAGTGATAGCTCTGTTGGGATGGACACACGCATGAATGCGTATTTGGAAGGGTCTGAGAGCAAGAAAGTAGCAGCGATTCTACTTCTTTTCACCAAATGCAACCACATTTATAAAAAGTGAACTAAAGCAATTTGGAATACTAGTAAAATGAATTGAAGAGAGAAATGCGTTCAACTAAATTAATTAAAGACTGATTCATTATTTTTGTGGGCTATTATTTGCTCCAGGCAAAGGGCTGAATATAGTTTTTCCACTGTAGGTATAAGATCTGTGTAAAAGCACCTATTTGGGCAACCTGCTGGCTGATAAAATTAATTTTGAATAATTGCTAGCGTAAAACAATTTGGCAGAAATACTGTAAACTTCCCAGACACTAAAGGGCTCTGATCACACAGGATCTAAAGCAGAGGATTCAGAAGTTAACAAGTCAGCAGACATAAAAGGCTTTTATTGGTTCATTACTTGTTTTATTACTGATTTTTAACACAATATTTTATCTCAAAAAGACCTTTTTGACAAATGGCAAATTTTTAGGAAAAAATATGCAGGAAAAAATATTTCCAACATACATTTATGCCTTTGACAATATTCTCTAAGCTTTCATCAAAAAGGAAATAAAGTTATTAGGGAAATTATTTCGCATTTGCCAAAAGTTTAATTTTGAGTATAGATTTTTTTGAACTTGGTAACTGTTCCTAAAGAGACTGGAACAAGCACTCTGAAAATACTTTGACTATGTGTGATTTCACACACAGGAGCACCTGTCTACAGTTGTTTTTACTGTTCTGGTGAATATGTGGGCTATGAGAGTGTGTAGTATGTCCTGGAATGTTTGAAACACTTCCCAGCCTCTGGGGATATGCAGCAATTTGTGCATTTGGGGTCTCGAAAACAAGCTCCAAATGAGCCTGTTGGTTTCTGCAGTGCAGTGCTCTGCAGGCATGTGCACAGCCGAAAAGAAGCTAAATGATTCAAAAAGGGACGGCATAGGTTTACCTAAGGAGTTTTAAGGAATTTTTATAATAGCGGTAGTTGAGCTGTATGGTTTGTTTCATATGGGAAGAAGAGTTTTCCTGCTGGCTGCCCCAGGTTGAAGCAAATTGTCTCAGTGAAGGAGCAAGTCTGGACGGGTCTCCCTTTTCTGCAAGTCTGTGATGCCCTCTACCAGCTTCCCTGCCCAGCAGCAACGTACGTGCACGTCTGACCCATCAAAGCAACCCTGAGCAAGGGACTCTGAACTGCGTAATAATTACCACTGACTTGTGTGTGGCCTTGTGCTCAGCCATCTGTAGCCTTCGCCTTCTGCTAGGCGTTTCGCATGATCTCAGTTGGGAAGGGGAATAAAAAGAAATCCTTCCCAGAGGAGCAGTGAAGCCAGCTTCCTGCAGCTCTGACTCAGGTGGCTGGAGCCTCTGGTGTCTGAGGAAGTGCAGGCTCTGATCAGACTTGCTTTGAGGTTGGCGTAGTCATTACCTGGCTGTCCTAAGTGGATTCTCTAGGGTCTAACACAAGCCCTGAGGGTAGACTCTGCAGCTTTTCTTTCAGCAGGAGATGCTAGCTTAGGTCTCCCTCCTCTTCTCAGCTGCCTGTTTTCATAAAAGTTGTTGAAATGTAGTATCTTTCAAACCACTGCCTTCCCTGTTAAATTTGATTAAAACTTACAAATTATCTTAGATGCTATGGGTCAGAGTAGGCAGAAACAAATGCACACAGCTTAGTCACACGAGCATCTTCTCGTAACAAAAAATTCCATACCGTAATTAAATGATGTGACATAAATCACGATGTGCCGCAGTTCATAGTACCAGCTCCCCTGATCCAAACCAAAGCAACAGTAATGCCTACATGCTCTAATCTGGCTGCAGGGTTTCTCCCATTTGGAGAAAGCAGCTTGTCCACCCTAGTAACTAACAATGCCCTGTCCTTCTTGCAGGAGACCTGCTGCAGTACCCATGGTTCATTTACATCCTGGCAGGGTGTGCAGGGGGTGCAGTTATCCTGGTGGTGGTTGTGTCCTCAGTCATATGTTGCTGCATGAAAAGGAAACACAGGTTCATCCCAGTGCCTTCAGGTGAGTGGAGAACGCTGTCGCCCCGTGGGATGAGTCTCTCAGAGGACTGTGTTCGTGCAGGCTGGGGTTGAAATAGCCTCAGCATAAACTGGTCTCAGCTGGGTGGCTACTTGTCTTCCAGCCAGCCCTCCCGTGACCTGGTGGAGCAGAAAGCTGCTTGCTGATAGGCAACTGTTGTGACCAGCAGGGTCTTGAATTAAACCTTGCTTTTCCTTTTTTCCCACCTCATGCTTGCCACCATGTGCTCCTGGCCAGAAAGAAACACAGCAAAACCTTTTCTGTGGGCAAGAAAATTGAGCCTCATTCAGGTCTGATCCTGAAATGACCTGAAGGCTTCTGATGACAGTCCTTTGTCAGCACCAGTCCCTGAGTACAATCTGCCCATGCCCAGTGAGGCCGCCTCAAGCTGTGATCCTGCCAGCATGGCCAAGCTGGTCTCTGACATGTTGGCAGTGGCCCTCTGTACTCGGCATCTGTCTGCTCCGGGAATGGAGCCAGTGCCGCATGAGGAGGAGATGCAAGCATGTGTTGGTGGTCTGGCCTCGCAATGAACGTGCCGAGGCTGCTGGGACGCAGGGGACCTCTTTCCTTCAAGTCTGCGGTTTTGGTTTTACAGAGGAGGAGAAGGATGATGGACTAACAATGTCCATGGTCTCCAGTGAAGGTGTGAAGAGCCCCCCCAATGGAGACCATGTCGAGGCTCAAGCTGCCCAAATCGACTGCCCTCCAAAGCCTGGTGGGTCCAGAGACTTGTTTTAAGTCAGACAGATAGCTTGCTTAGGAGGGTAAAGGACAAAATGGATGTGTGTGGCTGATGGGGGAGGAGCTGACTGTAGAGAGGGGCCTGGGACTCACCAGCGCAGGGAAGGTGCTGCATCTTGTCCAGACAACAGAAGTTGCAGCTGGTCATTTATCAGTACCTTACTCATGCTCAGCTTCTGCGCAGGAGGAGCTCTTGACCTCACCTAGCCACGAGATGCAGCGGCAGCTGTCTCATAAGCATCCCGCAGAGGATACTGCCAGCAGGCGGCAGACTGTTCTGTCTCCTGTGCTAAAATACCCATCTCAAAAACAGCAACCCCCCAAAGCTTAGCAGTTTTCCTGCAATTTTATCACCCACCCGNGCAGTCATCTTCAGGACAGCATCCACCAATATGCTGAGCTGTAAACACAGCTAAATCCCATCAAAGTCAGAGGCTTGTGTATTTCCTTAAATTGGGACTAAAGTGGGAATGCAGTCACATTTTAAATCCTTTAAAGAAATTGAGAATAAAACCCCACAGCTTTAGCATAGTATGGTCAAGAGAGTGCAGCAATAAAAATCTTTCAGAAATCTCCTGTTCTGTGAGTGCTTGATATTAATGCTCCACTTTCTGCGTTATGTTTCCCTCAATTTTGTTTCACAAACACGAACGCTGCAACACCTTCCCTAGTAATGCACCATCATCAGCTGAAGTAGGTCTAGCAGAGACATCATAAACTGGAGCAACATTGCATAGGTCATAGCCCGGTCTCAGTACTGCTGTTTCCACTTCTGGTGTCCTTCACTGTACCATGCACAGCCTCTCAGCAGCTCAGCTATGCTTTATGTCTAACCTTGGATGCTGCTTTGCTCTGCTTTCAAAATATTAAATGCTACTTGTGAACATAGCTCAAGAAAGAAAAAAAAAAAAATGTAAGTCACTCAGGTCATTGTTTAATATTAATATACTTTAAGTGTAGAACTTCTTTAATAAAAAATTTACACATTGTCAGTTTGACTAACAAAGTATCCCATATTTAAATTTACTACAAATAAGTAAAACGCAGAGGTGCGTGTGGAAAGTGTTTAGGTGAGAACATATTAAGTGTGTGCTGTTAGCCAGCTTTAAGTACTCAGAGGTAACTGAATAGATTTGGCTTTGGTGTTTTGGTATATTTTGGGCAGTTGAGCCCAGAGAACTTCAACACCAAAGTGTCTAAAGCCATGATGGACAGCTCAATAAATGAGTAGTTACAAAGAAAATTGAAATTTGGCTTGCAGATGCCTGGGGAGAGGGGAATGAGTGGGTTAGGCAGCCTGCAGCATCAGGGACTGGGGGAAGGATTTCCATGAGGGTGAGCATAGTGCGGGCACTTACAAACCATTTTTCCCTTCTTTTTCAGATGCTGCCCGGACTGGTCAGGGTGTTGAGCCGCAGCCACTGGTGGAAGAAAACTTACCAGTGGAAATAGAGCCTGAGGAAGTGCCAGACCCAGGGGTCATAGTTGATGTGGAAACCCAGGAAAATGCCTCGGACTCTTTCCCGGATCCAGCTGATGACTGATCTGGCATGCTTGCTGTTCCACTCTGCCTTGAAGCCTACAACACCCATCCTTTGCATCCCATAGTCTCATTGTGTGTAAGAATTGGTCCGGAAAGCAGGGGGAAGATGTGAGGTCTCAGGCCCGCTACCCTCATTTAAAAAAAAAAAAAAAAAAAAAAAGAAAAGNGCACATATGTGGCTTCAAGGCCACACTGCCATGGGCTGACAGGTTCACTAACAAAACTAGGCAGCTGTTTGATGCTTTGCTTGTTAATAGACCTGCAGCTAAACTGTAGAGCCCTAGAGGACAGCCTGAAATGAGATGGGCAGTTCCTCCTGCTCCCTGCCCACCCCACGCCTTGCCACGTCTTCGCCAGCCAGCAGTTCCTGCAAGGGGCAGGCATGACAGGCTGATTGAGGTGGCCTGCCAGTCCTAGACAGAAACAAGGACCTGCCAGAAATTTCCTGAGAAAGCCACTTCTCAGGAGATTTCAAGGCATTTTTCATAGAGCCTGCAAAAAAAGCTCAATGGAGGTTTCAGCTAGGTATCTGCTGTGCTGGGTGTTTACCTGAATCGTTCCTCTGAGCTCCAGACCCTTTGTGATTTGGCCCTCATTGCTTGCTGCGTGGGGCCAGGAATGGTGGTAGGGGCTGCTGCGTGCAGACCCTGGGAGGTGACGCTGGCTTGCTCGCCTTTTGATGCCCTGTAATGGCAGGGAGCTACCGGTTACCTTTCGCCAGAACCTGACTGCTCGGGTTGCCAGTGAGTTAAAACAGCTCTCTCACTAGCTTGCTTGCTTGCAGCAGAAGGGTGCCTGGGACTTGGGTGTGTAATTTTGGCAGAAACGTTGATTATAATGCTGAGAGTGTTCATCAGTGCAAGCATTAGTGCCTTTAGTGTAATGGTTTAGCTACTGCAAGCTGATTAAGCTGGCCATCTGCCTGTGCATGTAGGCTTTTTCAGTGCTGTGCTATTTGCACAGACAGCAGCAGTTCATAGAATCCCTTAGGCAAGTCTTGCTGCTACGCGTGTCCTGTTCTGCTCAGGGGAGGTTTGTGAGTGGAGCAGCTGGGGTAGACCTGCAGGGAAAAAGGATGAGGTGAGGAGAGGGCAAGGACTCGGTCCCAGGCAGCAGGTAGCTGAACCCCTGGCAAAGCTGCCGGGGGCTGCAGGGCTGTCAGGCCACAGGGAGTGCTGCAGGATGCACTGCCAGAGCAAGGTGTTTACTGTATAAGTGCATTTTGGTAGTCGGAAGCGAGGCATGTTCGTGTTAAACTATCCGAATGGGCTAGAAAGGCATGGTAGAGTAAAAGCAGAGATGGTACAGATCAGGATGGAAAGGGATGGGCAGGTGTATTGCATTCCTCTCTTCCCTTGTCATTTTGTCCCTGTTTTACGTTGTGCTGACATTCTGCCATGAATCCCTTGGAAACGGATTTAAGGTATGACTTGTAAATGCCACCCAACAAGGTCTGCAAGTATCCCAGCAAAATCAAAACCAAGCTGAATGCTTCTCTCCCAGGTGGGGGAGCTGGCGGGACGGCTGCATGCTTAGCTGGAAGTCCTTCAAGTCTGTGTACATGGCAAAGCTCTGCATCGGTGACACCCAGCCATAGGTGGTTGTTCTTGTTGTTTCCTTGTCCTGTGACTCTGTTTAGAAGATTTTTGGATCTTGTGTGCAGTGTTGGTGGTGATTCAGCCTGTCTCTGCTTTTTAAGGCTGCCGTAGGAATCAGATTTTCCATGGTAAGAGGGAGATAATAATTCTTTTCCTCATGGTGCTGCGCTATCTCCTTTCAGTACAAACATTCCTCAAAGGCGGTGAGTTGAATGACAAAAACGTGGCGCCGCGCGCTTGGGGTGGCAGCTGCCTGCAGGCAGCACAGTGGCAGTGACGCTGGGTGAACAGGGGCCAGCGTCACCGAAATGGGAGGACGTAGTCAGCTTTGCTTCTCTTCTGCACTTTCTGGCAGGGGCAGGCAGGGGACAGTCGACTCCAGTATATGCTTCGAAGGCTGAACGGTGCTCTGAGCGGCACTGGAGAAGATGCCAGCGTTTGGGGTGCTGAGGGCAACAGAGCTGGGTCAGCCTTGTCCTGCTGGGCTGGTGCGCCCCAGCTCCAGCTTGCCCTAGTGCTGCCTTGCTGCTGTCAGCCCTGGGAGGGCTGGGGGTGCCCTGACAGCTCTTGGCACCACCACTGGTGTAACCCCAGTCTGGGAAGGATTTTTCCCATTGAGGTGGGAATCTGAGACTGAAGACTTCTTTATGAGGCAGATAGGACACGGCTGGTTTTCTGTCCTTCCCTGCTGAAAATGCCGTTCAGCAGCGGGGCAAAGGTTTCTGTTACTGTGAGGTCAGGAGAGAAGTTGTGCAGCCTGTGCTCTTCCTTTAACTGTATGTGTTCATGCCCAGCTATTGTTCTTTTTTGGTGGTTTTTTTTTTCTTTTTCCTGCAATGGTTTTGTTCCTAATAAAAAGATCTGTTTTCTAACTTGTTTTAAGTTCTGTTATTTAATAATTGTCTCTTTATAGTTTTCACTGAAAGTGCAGGCTGGTTTCCAAATTTTCAACTGGCTAAATAAAGGAAAGGTGTTAACAAGTTCCTGCTGACTAGAGCTGACTTGGGTAGTCTAGGGAACGGAGATCACAAGGACATTTGTTTGTAAGTCAGTCCAGGAGAGGCTGTAGGACAGTGGCATATAACTAGTTCCCATCGGAGGGTGTGTGCTAATGTGCCTGCACATCTGTGTGCACCAGCAGCTCACCAAACCCTGCTCTGGTGCCTTGCCTGAACTGTGAGGTGCAGGGAAGGGATGCAGGGAGATGGTCTTGTTTTACCCATGATTATCCATCTATATTTTTTTTTGTGACACCTAAGCCACCTTAGCTGTGAGAGAGGATGCTTGACTGCGTAGCTCCTTTTGCAAGGAGCAGGCGACTCCATCATGCTCACCCTTAGACAAATGGGCCCAGACGGTGGGTAAAACTAGTGTCCTGACGGTTTGTGATCATATAAAATCCCTTGACATTACCATTACAGGGTTAGCCCTTGAACAGTGGTGTGACTGGACATGGGTGATCCTGTCCTGCAGCCTGTGAACCCCGCACCCCAAGGAGCCACTGTGGAATAATTGCTGGAGTAACCTAGAAATTAAACTTATATTCACATTTTAAAGAAAGGTACAGCATTGAAGAAGCCTCCAGGGTGGAGTGCGGCTGACATGCAAGGAATCCATTCCACAGAAGTCCCCTAGGCCTGTAACCTTCGATGTTAGCTACACCAGGGGAACTTGGTGTGCCGACTCTAAGAGCAGCTGCACGGAGGGTGGAGCGGAGTGGAGACACCGCGGCCAGGCTCTGTGATACTAGAGCAACTTGAAAGTACCATGGAACAATGATAAGCTGCATAGTTACTACCCTGGGCCAACGGCCTGTCATGTTTTTGACAAAATGCTGTCCTTTTGGTGAACTTTGCTCATTATAATATCATTATAATACCGAAACACATCTCCATCCTAAAAGCTACCCGCCTCTCATTTAGGCGGTAGCTGGGCAACAAGATTCAGTTACGAGTAGTAGAAATAGAATATTAGAATGCTGTGCATTTTGAAACTCGTAACTATAGAACCCTCACCAGGTAATTATTGTTTTGTATTAGGAAACTAATAGAAACTGGATGAAACAATGAAGAATCGAATAGAGAAGTTTNACCATTGTTCGTCGTGTACCACCCTGACTTCTGGGATCAGTCGACGGGCTGAGCCTCTCTTCCCCCCCATCGGGACACCTTTGGGTAAGATTCGAACACTTGGTCATACCAAGTGCCTCCCCGGGAAACTTAGAAATCTCTATAGAGTCACTTCACATCTTTTAACGTGTTTGTAGCCAAGTGGTGTTACTCATACTCTTGGTATTTGCACGTGCTTTGCAGACAGCGAATTTATCACCGGCAATCCAAAGAACCTGTGTATCTGTTGCTTTAACAAACTGCACTATTCATTAATCTAGCCGTGATAGTTCTCATTGAACGCGACCAAACTCTTTAAGCGCGGCCGTGGTAGTTCATGGAACGCGACTAGACTGAAGGTGTATCACGTTATTTGTGCATCCGTAATCGTGATAGTACCGTGCACTGAACGCGACCGGACTTACAATGACAACTTGGGCTGCTTTAGCCTTTAACGCAACAGCCACCTGCCTGAATCTGCAGTTGTTTCCAGCCTGACTGTGGTGCTGCATCACCCAGGAAATAGCGAGGAAACTTTTGGGCCTGGGGCTATCTGGCAGGGTAGCGGGTATGAATGTACATTGTGCTATCAGGAATTTGACCAGAAACAGACATGTCACCAGACATTGAGCTTTAACAAGGCCAAGTGCCAGGTCCTGCACTTTGGTCACAACAACCCCATGCAATGCTACAGGCTTGGGGAAGAGTGGCTGGAGAGCTGCCTGGCAGAAAAGGACCTGGGTGTGCTGGTCGACAGCTGGCTGAACATGAGCCGGCAGTGTGCCCAGGTGGCCAAGAAGGCCAACAGCATCCTGGCTTGTATCAGAAATAGTGTGACCAGCAGGAGTAGGGAAGTGATCGTGCCCCTGTCCTCGGCACTGGTGAGGCCGCACCTCGAGTACTGTGTTCAGTTTTGGGCCCCTCAGTACAAGAAGGACATTGAGGTGCTGGAGCGTGTCCAGAGAAGGGCAACAAAGCTGGTGAAGGGTCTAGAGCAGAAGCCTTATGAGGAGCGGCTGAGAGAACTGGGGCTGTTTAGTTTGGAGAAGAGGAGGCTGAGGGGAGACCTTATCGCTCTCTACAACCACCTGAAAGGGAGGCTGTAGTGAAGCGGGTGCTGGACTCTTCTCCCAAGAAACTAGTGATAGGATGAGAGGGAATGGCCTCAAGTTGCATCAGGGGAGGTTTAGGTTGGACATCAGGAAGAATTTCTTTACCGAAAGAGTGGTTAGGCATTGGAACAGGCTGCCCAGAGAGGTGGTGGAGTCGTCAACCCTGGAGGCGTTCAAAAAAGGTGTAGACGTGGCACTCCAGGGCCTAGTTTAGGAGTCATGGTGGTGTTAGTTGGTGGTTGGACTTGATGATCTTAGAGGTCTTTTCCAACCTTAATGGTTCTATGATTCTATGATTCTATGTCTGTGCTGCCTCTTCGGGGCTCCTGGTGGCCTTGGTGAGGCTGTGCCACGCCAGTCCTGCCCTCTCTGGGTTGCTGAGGGAGCCCTTGGTGCCTGGGTGCCTCTGGCCTCCTGTGGGGAGCTGGTGCTTTCCAGGGGAGGGGAGCCACACAGAGAGCTGCCAGTCACGCCATCCTCTCCAGCCACTGGTCCTGGCTGGGGGAGGCTGGGAGTAGGGCAGGGTCCATCCATCTGCTCATCGAGTGCTGGCAGGACAAGGGGAGCTCTGCTCTGTGGGAAATGCAGATGTTTTGGGATGTGGTTTCTTCCCAGCTGAGACAAAGCACCAGTGGTTTATAGTACTGTACAGAATGGATGTTTAGATTTGTATCCATGTCAATGTTTTGTAGTGGGAAGAGAAAAATTTCCCTCTGCTTGTGGCATATGCTAAGCAACAAATGACATGAAATGTAATGCGTAGTCTTTTCATCGTGTAATGCATGCAGTTTATAAACATAAAAGGAGAACAGAGAATAATCTTATTTCACTTAAGATGTAGGTGAAAGCAAAAGCGGAAAAGAAACGTGTTTTATAACAGTGAGCAGAGAAGGGGGAATGATACCTTCAGACTTCTTTTAGCATTCAGGATGAACTCATCCCCACAAAATTCTCATGTCAGTAAAGCTCGCTATCCCAGTAATGAAACAGTTTGTGCTCTGCTTCCCAACCTCTACCCCAGGCTGCCATGCCTGATGTCCCAGTGGCTGTGTACATAGCCCTTGGGGTCCTCCCTCGGAGCCCAGCACGGGGACAGAGGCAGCAGGGCAAGAGCCAGCAGTTTGTGGGAAGCTGGAGGACCAGCCTTCCCCACTACCATCAGCTCCACAGAAACAGCAGAGTAGAAGTTGGTGGGTCTGAGAGCAGATAGACAATACTGATAACGGGCCAGTTTACAATAGCAAATGAAACGTTCGTTGAAAATACTGAAGAGGCGTGTGAGCAGTGGTTGTGTTAACTTCTGATTAAAATCTCGGTGTAGTTGAAAAAAACCTCTAGATTTTAGGCATGTGCATAGTAACTTCGTGTCACTTTTTATGAATTATTGCAATTCATTTCAAAATAAGCAAACAAGAAGAGTTCGTGTGTAACTCAGCTGTAGGATACAGCATCACTGATAGATATCTTCAAAACCATTTCCTTAACATTAGCCAACAAATTCTGGTGGCGCTATAAGATCCTGAAGCGTAGGTATTACTACCACCAGGCAGGGAGGAGTGAGATGCCCCATGGACTTCCACAGGTGAACACACAGAGCCGGTAACAGAAGTGGGCAAGAAGAGCAGCATCACCCATTTCTGTCTGAGGTGGAAGCAGAATTCAGTGACGTGTCATCGCAGGGGCTTGGATTAGCATTTGGGTATTGTTTGTGCCTTCAGCCAGGCTGCTTGGTGCCTGGGTGCAATCAAACCCTGCCTGTACGAGGCTAGCGGTGGTGAAGTCCCTCCTGAGCATATGCAATGCTCCCCTCTTGTCCTCTGGTGTAAAACAGGCTGGGAAACAACATCACCCAGTGGGGACTGTGTGACCTTTGACAACCAGTGACTGCATCCTGCACTGGTTTTGTTCACAATGAGCACTGCGTTTCCTTTCCACAAGATTACGTGACTCATCTCTCAGGCAGGGGATGTGGCTGGAGACAGCAGGGGAGTCTTTACCGAGAACCTAGAAGGCCCTCAGATGAAGCCTTTCTAAATGTTTGTACTATTCCAGCAAGCAAATGGTGGCAGGTGTTGTGTTAATTATATTAAGATTAATTTAACTTGGATGTCATCAGTTAAGAGAAGTCTCTGGGCTGTGCAGGACCACTGGGAAGAGCGGCGTCTTTCTGGCTGGCCTCCCTCGGATGCCACTTGTGTGGTTCCAGGCTGGCTGACAGGCTGAAGTGGAGCTCTTGGCCAGCTCTGGGACTGAGAAACTCTTACCTCCAGCCTTCTTGGATCACCAGGAAGCAACGTGGCTGTATCACATGGCCATCCACTATTGATAGGGACTAAAGAAACTGTTCCCTGCCTGTACCAAAGCAGACTGCCTGGAGGGCAAAGGATGTTTAATGATAAGGAAGATGAGAGTGTGGGGGGTGGGGGGTGGGGGGCAGAGACATCCTCCTGAAGTGTTCAAATATGGCTAAACCCTTCAGGAGCTGGACAGCAATTACATTCAAGTAGCACGTGAAGAGCCCAGAGCAGTTCCACCTATGCATGCTGCTGGCATCGTTGGCATCGTCATGGGGGTATTTCCCACCTCAGCCATGTGGAATAATTGCTGGAGGTGACCTAGAAATTAAACTTATATTCACATTTTAAAGAAAGGTACAGCATTGAAGAAGCCTCCAGGGTGGAGTGCGGCTGACATGCAAGGAATCCATTCCACAGAAGTTCCCTAGGCCTGTAACCTTCGATGTTAGCTACACCAGGGGAACTTGGTGTGCCGACTCTAAGAGCAGCTGCACAGAGGGTGGAGCGGAGTGGAGACACTGCGGCCAGGCTCTGTGATACTAGAGCAACTTGAAAGTAGCATGGAACAATGATAAGCTGCATAGTTACTACCCTGGGCCAACGGCCTGTCATGTTTTTGACAAAATGCTGTCCTTTTGGTGAACTTTGCTCATTATAATATCATTATAATACCGAAACACACCTCAACTTTGCTCATTATAATATCATTATCATACCAAAACACACCTCCATCCTAAAAGCTACCCGCCTCTCATTTAGGCGGTAGCTGGGCAACAAGATTCAAGCTATTCAGTTACTAGTAGTAGATGCATTTTGAAACTCGTAACTATAGAACCCTCACCAGGTAATTATTGTTTTGTATTAGGAAACTAATAGAAACAATGAAGAATCGAATACAGAAGTTTTGTTTGAGTCTTGTAACTATAGAAATGTTGCTTGGATATCCCCTTACCATCTTGATTTGAATAATCAACAGACATCAGTAGAAGTGACCAATGATTATTTTGGGATATGAATATTGCTAAAGTTGTATAATCAACGAAACCAATCATAACAAAGATAGGTATGACTAGAGTCACTCAAGCTCCACCTGAAAGGTAAAAATAGTATAAATATAGCTTAGGAGAGAGAGAATGTTAGGGAAGATACCATTGTTCGTCGTGTACCACCCTGACTTCTGGGATCAGTCGACGGGCTGAGCCTCTCTTCCCTCCCATCGGGACACCTTTGGGTAAGATTCGAACACTTGGTCATACCAAGTGCCTCCCCGGGAAACTTAGAAATCTCTATAGAGTCACTTCACATCTTTTAACGTGTTTGTAGCCAAGTGGTGTTACTCATACTCTTGGTATTTGCACGTGCTTTGCAGACAGCGAATTTATCACCGGCAATCCAAAGAACCTGTGTATCTGTTGCTTTAACAAACTGCACTATTCATTAATCTAGCCGTGATAGTTCTCATTGAACGCAACCAAACTCTTTAAGCGCGGCCGTGGTAGTTCATGGAACGCGACTAGACTGAAGGTGTATCACGTTATTTGTGCATCCGTAATCGTGATAGTTCCGTGCACTGAACGCGACCGGACTTATAACGACAACTTGGGCTGCTTTAGCCTTTAACGCAACAAGCCAGGAGCTGGGATTTCAGCCCCAAACAGCTCCTTGTCCCTGAGGTTCCCCCACCCTCCCATCAACCGTGAGGGCATGAGGGGCCTGACTTCATCAAATCGTTCATTACGCGTGCAAGTTCAGGTACCTGACTATACCCCTCACCTCTCAATGCACCTACAGATGCATGCTTGGCAGCTTGGTTCCTGCCCCAGGAGCTAACGTTGACATCTTCTTCAGTCCACATGTCCCATTGCCTTCAAGCTTTGCTCAGAGACGGGGCCATCCGCCAGCACCATGCATCCCCTTTGCTCGGGGAGCTGGGTTTGGACCTGCTGGGCTGTGACCAGGGATGCCTGATATCCCAGCCGGAGCTGGCTGCGGATCTGCAGGCAGTGAGTGGAGTGATTCGTGGGTTTTCCCTTCGCTCTTCGTGTGGTCCCTGGGGGCTGGAGGGGTGGGTGTTGTGAGGATGGGGTGAGTCTCTGCCTCCTGGGAGATGGGAATACTTGGCCTATGCCCACTTGGTTTATGGGTGTTTTGGGGCAGGGGCTGGTCCTGGCGCACAGGGAGACATCTGTAGTCTGCTTGCTCATCGTGCCGTTGTGCCAAACATTAATGGTAAGGAAAAGTTCCCATCTGTAGAGGTAGCAAATACGGGTGGCTTATGTCAGCTTATTTTTAATTGATTTATTTTTCTAGTTAGCATATTGCATGTCACACTTAGCGAATATCCATGAGAAAATATTGGGTGGGGCTATAGTATAAAGTGTGTATTTTATAGATAATATTGGAAATGAGGGAAAAAGCAAGATTTGGAACCTGAATTCTATGCAGAATTTTTAAAACTCACCTAAACTGATGACAACTGCTGATAGTTTTAGTATTGTCTAACACTATAGAAACTAGATGTATTACAGAACAAGAATTACTTGGAGGCAATTTTCAGTGAATCTTTTGGAATTGCAAATACAGTACATTAAAGAGAATTATTATCTGCTCCCGTATCATACGCAAATGGAATAAAGAAATACGGTTTAGTGGCTGTCCTCTTCCCAGCATTGCTGTCTCAGCTTTGGTTTATACAAGTTTGGGGGCAAAACATATTTTCCCCAAACTAAGGAGTGAAGCAGTTTTAAAAGGGTTTTTTTTGATACTAAAAGTCATGTATTATGATATCTTCAAACAAACAAAAAATGAAAGAAAGAGATGATATGATGGTGTTTTTGTCTATGTGAAAAGAATTGCAGTAGTGACTTGGAATAAATGACTTGAAGCAAAGAGCATTAAGAGTTTATTTCGCACTCCTGGGAAAGCTTTCCGTCACAGAGCAATAGGCCTCAGAGATTTCTCCTATGAAACAGCAAACAAACCTATAGTTAGGGGATTCGGGACAGCAGGGATGGGATTCGGTGACGCGTGTGAATGGATAGCCAACTGCCTGGCAGTCAGTCTCAATTCACCTTGAGCCAACTACAGAAGCTGGGGTGGGTGGAGGCTTTTCCGAGGTGGCACACGGAGCCTGGAGCAGGAGCTACCTGCTGGGTGGGACAGCCTCTGCTGCTGGTGTCTCTGTCATCACAGGACAAACCGTGGCAGGACCGAGAGAGGAGGAGAAGGAGGATGCAGAGAGCAGAGTGACCGCTGCGGAGGATCCAAGAGGAAGAAAGGGCACAGGCGTAATGACTGAGGGTACAGAAGTGATGGTGAGTAACAGCAGTCACAGATGCTGTTTCTTCCCTCAAATGGATGGGGAGGCTGCAGGGGTCTCAAGCCAGGTCTGTCCTCCATCATCCTGCTAACTCTTCAGGCAATATAAACTGTTGTCCTCCAGAAAGCAGTAGTCGTTGCTGCTTCCTCCTCACGCCTACTCTCCCTGACATTTGGCACGAATCGTGTTCCCCAGGTGGGTGCACTTTTCTCCCAGTGGTAGGTCACAGCTCCACTGAGCCCCTCTGGCAATGCTTAGCCTGGGGCACCGGGGACTCCTTACTCCTGTCTACCTTTCTCATGAGCCACTTGCAGGGAACATGCTGTGCTAGTTTTGATAAGCCCAAGAAGGGGAGTAAACACAGATCTTCCCATAGCAGCAAATGGGAAATAGCTTTTCTTTCTTTTCTCTCCACCCCTAGTGCTGCTCTGGTTCTAGCCAGCCCTTTCAGGATTTTTCTCCTGACCTCACTTTCTGGTATGGGTTTTGCCAAATGAGACGGGAGAAGGGTGGTGGGAGGGCAGGACCCTGGCCAGCTTTCTAGGTACCCTGAATACAGGTAAGAACGTGCCTGTTCCCTTTCCTTCCTGTGCACAAGCTGGGTCAGGATTTCTCTTGCTGCCATAGGAGGCCTTGGTGAAAGCTGTGCAACTTAAGCTTCTGTTAGTACATATTCCTGCCCAGCTGTTGAGGGTTTGGGGTTCTTTTTCTTCAGGTGATTTAGTTTCTGATAAGGAGTTTTGTTTCCTTACCTTTTGTTGAGAATTTAAAGCTTTGTTCTTTGGCAAATACAAATGCCTGTTCATAGCTTTCTCTGGAGAACGAGCTGTAGATGGAGAGGCCCTTTGCTGGAGAGAAGATCAGTAAGAGTCAACACTGCCATGAATTTGATACCATCTATCTCAAAAAAACCCCAATGGTTAAACAGCCTCAGTGAAAGAGGAAAAGTAGATGCCTGCGTTTATACTGAATTACTGATGCTGCAGAGCTTAAAGGAACTTCCAAGATAACACAAATAACCACTGCAGCTGTAGTTCCAACCCAGTGCATCTTATCTGTGTGGGCACAAGGCTTGCGCAGGAACTTTCCATTGAGGCTGCACTGTAAACTTGCAGCTCTGCAAAGTGGCCACTAAGGTTCAGCAAATTTTTACAGAGCTGCTGAAAGCGGTGTATGTAGGGGACATGAGAGAAACGTAGTCAACAAAAAGCCTGCTCTTCCTTGATGGAAACAAAAAGGGGTGGCTGAAAAGAATGGTGACACCATCCTGAACCTGACCACGGAGACCTTGCTGGTGGCAATAGATGCTCTGAACGGAAGGTGCTTTTGATGGTGCTTTGTAGACGGGTAGTTGGAAGCCAGGATTTTGGGTCAGGGGAGCATCTGGTTCCATTTGTTGTCCTTCTTTGGACTGGCTGGCTGATGTTAGTAAGTCATTTTATCCTCCTCTGCCTCATTTCCCCATCGGTAATAGTGGGGTGATCACATAGGCCTCCTCTGTAAAATGGGTTTAAGCCTTGCCGATACACAGCAGCACCTCACACCTGCATGTTGGTGTGGCCAAGAGCTGAGAGACCCTGTGGGGTTCTGCATGCGGAGGTCTGTCCAGGCTGCAGCGAGCGCTGTGGTCTGGCTGCCACAGGATGTCTGATTGCCCAGGATGTGAGGAAGAAGGTTTTCCAAAACTGTTACGGTGGATGGCGCCTCTCTTGTTAACCTTGCTAACTTGTGAGATGGTGGTTTTCTTCTGACTCTCAGGAGTGTGACAGAAGGAGTTGGGCCTCGTGTACTGCCTTGGTAGAAATACTGTGAAAAGCCACAGCTTGCCTCCAGTCCCCTGGTGCTCAGATGCATTATGCAGAACATCCCCTGCCTGCCTTATCGAGGTTTTAAAAACCAGAAATTCTCAGAAATGCAATGACAGCGCCTTAGCCATTACCCTTCCTGGCTGCCAACAGGAGCCGTGGGCTGTGAATATTTAGAAGTACAGGCAACTTTGTGCCTGTACTTTCCCCTGCTGTGGAAAAGGCTCACTCTTTGCTAACGCTCACGTAGCTCCCTGCTGCAGCTGCCTGACGTTTCCTGTGCAAGTGTGGCATGTTGGCAGCAGAGCTGAGAGTGTGGTCGGGATGGGGGTGAGCCCGTCCTGCTGCCCTGTGGCCCCCGCACCCTGAGGAGCTGTTCACCTGGGTCTGCTGTTGCTTTTCAGCCCCGATGTGGGGCTGTGTCACCCGGACGAGAGGGAGGGTGCTGCCTGGTCTGGCCAGACTGGGTTCTGGTCCTGGTGTGCCACCTGTGCTTGCTCAGGACTGCCGGGGAGAGCAGGGCGTCCTGCCGCACTGACTAGCCAAAACCTGCCCTGCCAAGGGTATCAGCTCCTTTTTCTGCCTCACTTCCTGTCCTCACAGCTTGCCAGCTGGCAGGACTGGATGGGTCGGTGGGCTGAAATGGCTGTATGTAGGAACAGACATCAGAGAGGCCAAGGTTCACAGGGCACAGGAAACTTGTGGGACCAGAGACGAAGCAAGGGGAACTGAGCTGCAAAGTTGGGATCCACAATGAGCAGCAAAAGGGCTTGTATGCCTTTGTGTGTGGGACTTGTATAAAGGCCATTTGGGGCCCCTCCTAGGAATAAACGCTTTTAGTACTGAAATGTATTATGCACTGGTTTTGCTTAGTCTCCTGGATCACTTCTCATCCTCCCACCTACCTGTTTTGGACAGTCCCTCATTCCTCTCTAGAGTTATAATAGTATGCTAGAATAAAACATTGTACAAGACACGAGTTATTCATGCATTTGTTAAGCTGGTGATTCTGGAGAGTGTCAGATCTTGACCGAGAGATTACTTAGATGGTAGTAACAAGTTGTCTTTGCTGGATATATTTCTAAGAGCAGCTGTTCTTCTAATATCTTCCTTGGGTAGCTAGTCCATCCGCTCTCTGGTGATGAAGGGTCATATTGTAATAAATACAGGTCTTCATATATTTATCACTGCTAAGACTGGAAGAGGCTGTTCTGTTCATCTATCTGGCTTCTTGTGTAAGGCAGATTGACTGCATCGTGCCAACAAACTTTTGCTTGGACCGCAACATGTTTTGCAGTAGTAGTAATGTCACTGAAATTACTTAGAATAAGATGCTGAAAGTTAGATCCTAAATCTAGGATCATTTTAGATGATGGACATCAGCGTCAGACAAGCAAGGCTGAAATGCACTGTCTGCAAGAATAACTATCTGATGGGATGCTGACATCTGCTCTAGCCTCAGTTGTTGTTGTGAACCACAGAGTGTCAGACTGCTCTGTCTAAGGATGTTATGTTCCTTCAGACCAGATTTAACCTGGGCGTCTTTTGTGAGGTTTGGCTGTTGACACAGGCTCACAGGTAGAAAAGAAGAAAACGAGTCTCAGAGAGGGAACACCTGGGGCTGATAATGTGGTACTATGGATATCACAAGGCAACCATTATCTTGAAATAATCGGCCAAGGACTATTCTGCATGAGTCACGGTTTGAAAACTTCCATCTACCTCTGTTTAGAGAAGGATGAAAAGGTTTCTGCAGACAGCCGTTTCAGCTCCGACAGGATGTATCACTATTTTTGGAATATTTCCACTGCATGCAGGCAAATCAGTGCTTTCAGTTTGCGTGTAACAGGCTCCAAGCCACTGAGTCAGCATCTCTGCCAAACCTTTGGCCAAAGCTTTATTTTGAGTTCATGATCTTCGTATTTGCACCGCTCATTCAAGCTGGACTTCTTACTTCCTTGGCGTTGTGTAAGGCAGAAGTGAAGAGCAGGGGATATGTGGCCTTCATCAGCCAAATGGCTGAAACTGTATGTGGAAGCCAGCAGTTCCTTGGCATTTCACAGTGCAGGGGCAACTCCTCCTGCCAGGGCTGACTTTGCTTCTTCCCCACTCCAGCCACTGCCCACAAGTCACCCCGTCTTGCAACGTTATGCTAAAGGAGAAGGGAATGTGCCATCGTGAAACCCTCAGCTACCATCCAGGGCAACCCAGATGGAGCCCAGCTGTTAGTCTTGCAGGCTAGGGTGCAAACTCAGGATTGCTCCCAAGAATAAGGTTAGTCTTATCCAAAGCTTCCCCTCCACATGGTATTACCCATCTGGTGTTTCAACCAAGATCACGTTTGCTCTTCTCTTCACAAACTGTGCCTAACTAAAGGCCTGTCTTTGTGAGAAATTTAGAGGTGTGAGTTTGCAATACTGTTGTTATCTTTCACGGTGAGGGTCTCAGGCGGTGGTGAGTGCAGGGTGTCTGACTGTACTTTCAGGGAAGAGTAGTGAGTCCCATGCAAATGCCATTTAATACGACCTAAGCTTCATACCAGAGGAGATGGTGCAAATTATCAGATGGACTACAAATCCACACTGGCTTATTGCACACTGACTTTCCTGAGAATAACACACTAAGTGTATTTGTACTCTTCCTTTTCTAGATCTAATAACATTCTCTTTTCTTACTAGCCTCAGGCATGAATGTTTATTGGCTTATCACTAGGTTGAAGACTTAGAGCTGGGAACAGCTACATATTGTCTCTTGAGATGCTGCCTTCAGATGTGTGGGAGTCTGTCACCTTTACGTGGAAATGTAAGTATGATACTTACATTCCCTGTGAGGAAACTGCTTAGTGTATTACAAAGAACAGAAGAGTAAAAGAGAGAGCAAGCAACAAAAGCAAATGTATGTGACTACAGTACTTTGTGGCTTTTGCAGTGGAAACGATACCACAGAGATAGCAGTGGCTGCAAAGAAACACCCCATTGTCATGGCTGCATTCGGTCCTCTGCTCTACTGTGCCTCAGAAGATGGAGGTGTCTAGCAACGCAGTGGGCTAACCAGAGGCCAAACATCCTCAGCCATGGGCTGACAGGCCTAACTGAAGACAGGTCCAGCACCACCATACTGGGAGACATCTCCTTTTCTGTCAGTGCCTTGGTTTTCTAGCTGGCTTGTGCTTAGCCCAGCAGCGTTACTTCCTGTGTAACGGGTAGGAGAGAGGGTGTCTGCAGTGAGCAGAAGAGCATGAGGGCACGGTTATCTGCAGGCCTGGCAGACCTCACCTCATCCTGCCCAGCACAACTTGGGACAGTGTTTGGGCTGTGGCAGCACACAGCAATAGCAATAACGGCAATACAAAAACACAACAGCAATAAGAAAAGAGAATGTTATTAGATCTAGAAAAGGAAGAGTACAAATACACTTAGCGTGTTATTCTCAGGAAAGTCAGCGTGCAATAGCTCTTGCCATGCCTGTCCCGCTCCTTGGGGAGCATCGCCGGTTGGGGCCGGGGGCTGCTCTGCCAGTGCTCCCTGCTGTAGCTGTTTTCAGGACATGCATCCCACACCGCACTACTGAAGGGACATGCTGGCCTCCAGAGCTCCTCTGTGGCAGTAGCCCAAAGCTGCTGTGCTTTCCAGAGATGCTCATTTGCCTTCAGACACCCCCTCCTTAATGCTTTCCCTTGGGGGGAAACACATCAGTGCAGGGACTTCCAGTGCTTCCCTCCCAGTAACATCCAGAAAATCCCTTCTTCTAAAGTGGGGATCCAAGCCCCGTCAGGACTGCAGCATGACATTGTCTTGCTCCTCAAGAGAGGGAGGGTAAAGCCGCAAGGATATTGCCCTTTCCCCACTTCTCAGCTGGCAGGAAGGCTGAGGTTAGAGACATAGGGTGCTTTCTCCTTGTCCAGCTGGGTCTGGTGGTGCAGGAGGTTTCTGATGCTGATTAGAAAAGGGGCTGCTTGGTGGTATGGACCATGCACGTGCCGGGATCTCATGGGGAATCCATGCTGCGGGTGGATGGTGTGCCCCTTTGCTGGCTCGGCTGTGCTTTTGTTATACAAAATCTCCAAGCAAGTTGATTGTGCACACGCACCCAAGTAGTCAGAAATACCAAGGCCTGGTGTCACTCCTGTGATGCACAGTAGACAGGGGACATCAGCTATTGAGCCCTTACCACCTCTCTTGAGTGCCTCTTCACTGCTCACAGCAAACTCATTTTTGAACAGACCTTTTATATCCTTTAGGAGTGGTTTCTTGCTCCTGTCTAGCTGTTGCTCTAACAGGAAAAAGGATGCCATGTTTGATGTGCTATAACTGGTCTGCTGGAGCTGAGTCATTTCAGCTGTGATTTTGCAAGAGCGCGGGCATCAGGGCATAACAGACTTGATTAACTGGAAGTAGTGGCCTTCCTTATGAATACAGGCCGTCCTTTTAAGCCTTGTTCTGCTGCTGTGGAGCTTTACTTCTCTTCTCTCCCTCACCTTCACACACACACGCATCTTTCCATTTGTATTTCATCTGTATCAATCCCAGCTTCTGCCTGCAGCTCCGCAGCAGGCAGTATCCAGCGAGCAGGATGGCACCGAGCAGGCTCTGTGTATGCACAGAGTAGGACGGTCCCCGCCCCAGCGCATTTGCAATCTGAGCGTGGTGATGAACAGACAAAGTGCAAGGGTATGCTGGAAGCAGGTGGTGGCTTTGAGGGTTGTTGCCTTGAGGAAGAAGTGAGACACGGTTGAGCAGAGTGTGGGCAGTGGTTTCAGCATGCCCAGGGGCCTCCCTCCGCTCTGCTTTATGGACCAAGCAAAAAAAAAAAAAAAAAAAAATGCAGGAGACATCAGGGTTGCTGACTTTGCCCAAAGCCCTGTAGATGCTCGGGCTGGAAGCAGATGTGTCCAAGTGTGCAGACCTTGTATGTCCTGGCCAGCGTGGCTGGGGAGGGGGGTCCCCACAGCCCCCAGGGCCAGCGCTGCCGGCGTAGTCTGCTTGGCTGGGGAGATGCCTGGGCACGGCAGCCCCTGCCCTCAGCGTGGTTTTCTCCACAGAGGGTAGAGATCATACACAGAAATGTCATCTTGCTGCTGTTGCTTCCTCTCTCCTTTTGCGTGTGCCTCCCTTGTGTGTTCTTTGTAAGGAAACAATAAGAAAAAGAAGGAAGAAAAGCTAGGTTTTTCCATGATGTGCGGAGGCAGCAATACTCTGACCTTAGTGCGTTTTTCTCCTTTTGTGCAAAAAGGGATAGTTTTTACCAGTGTTAGTACCAGTCAAAAGATGACGAAGCCGGAGAAGGGGAGGTGTCTTACAAGACCTTCCTATAACTTCACGGAAGAAGAATGGCATGAATGAATGAGAAAGATTTATCTAATATTGTACATCTCCTGTGCCACAGCTTTTCTTCTGTCTTCTTTCTTGGTCTACATCTGCGATAAAACACTGGAAGATTTCAGTGGCCACTGTAGCAGAGGGATTATGCTGGGGATGATATGATTCAAAATCCTCACCACCCCATCTGTTTCATATTGGAATCAGGAATAAAGATTTTGTTAGCTTCTCATGTGTTTGTGAACCTAACTCCCATGCCTCCTCCCATCTTCTTTTCTCACCATCTTTCCCACACCAGTGAGCTTCAGGGCTGGTTTCTGGCTAGACCTAAGGCAGTGTTTTCATCCCCTTCCACACTCATCCCTCTTTCGCAGCTTGCTCAAATGGCCAGCCCTGCCTGCAGGATACCTTCGCGTGGCACCAGCCAGCCCCTCATAGATCAGACGTTGATGTGAAGCTGATCCTGACGGTTTCCAAGGGAAGTGTGTCTCCTTTCTACACGTTGTCCAACAGCCATCAGCTGCCTGCTCCCCACTGGGTGTCCTGGGCTTGCTGTCCCCTCGCTGCCGCTGAGGCTATTGGGGAGCAGGATTCCCATCACAACCCCCCCCCCCAAAAAAAAAACCTGCATCCATCCCACTAGGATGGTGGCATGTGGTTGCTGAAGTTGATTGAACTCTTCAGGTGAACATTGAAGAGGACGAGGGCCCTGGCTGGCCCTCCAGCTGGGTAGACAGACCTTGGGGGCATTCCTGCATTTTAGTGTGCATTTTCCTTGTCACTGCACGTTGTCCCCATCCTGATAAAACACCCTGTCGAGAGGCATTTCAGCCCGTGTTTTTTGTGCCTGTGCTAGAAACAAGAAGTGCTAGGGTGAGAGCTGGGAGGAGAGGAGGAGGGCACAAGGGCTGTACCGACACATCCCATGACTGCTTGCTCACAGCAGAAAATCCTTTCACCGGCCAGGAGCTATCATTAGACAAGGCGACAGTGGATTTTTTGACCCTGAAAATGAACTTTAGGAGGATTTTCCTAGTCAAGTGCTTGCTGCTTTTCTTTCCCAGTGTAAAATGTGAGTTTTTCTTACCATTTTTTGCTCTTTCGGGCTAGCGTTGGTAGAATTGCATTTTAAACCATTTACGACTTGGTGGGATGTTACTGATAAGAACCTAGTTCCACTTTCCCAATGAGTGAAGACCTTTGGGTTATTGCTATTATTATTTGATTTAATTTTCAGCCGGGGGGAGGGGAGGACCTGAGTTTCCTATTCCAGTTATAATAATAAGCTGTAAACAGTTTTGGTTTTAAGTTAATGAGCCTTAATTTGACACATGTATAATGATGTATAATGTCAGCATTCAGTTTTCTCTCTGCCCTCGAGGTAGCTTGTACTACATTAGAGATCCAGTTCACGGTGCATTATCGCATGTAATTTCCTTTTCTTATCAAAGAGCAGCAAATCTTTTGAAAGTGCAAATTATATTCTTCCATAAACATTAACAGAAAGAGTGATATATCTCAGTGTCTTCAGTGGAGTTGAAGAAATCTAAGATGCGAAAACAGCAAGCAAATACATACATCTTTTATATTTTGCATATTATTGCTCTCATTATTTTTTAAAATATTAATCTAAAAACTTAATTAAGGTGTTAACTCATAGATTAGAGAAGGTTATAAGAGATGGAGACAATACAATCATGCATAGATTTTTTTTTCTCTGTTCGTTCCACTACATATTGTATGTATGGCTGTTTAATGCTTTTCTTCTTCTCCAGAACAAAATTAATAGATAAATAAGGAATTTTTTTGTTGTTGTTGTTGTGCGTGATATATAAAACATCTTCCCCAGCAGAAATGAAGATTATTCCCTTGAACGGAAAACCTGTTTCAAAGACTTTCTTGCTTCTCTAAAGTTACTATGGGAGTTTTTCCTTTTAACTCTTTCTTGTGATTGCAAGTGAGCTCTACACTGCCAGTTCAGATCTTTCTGCCCCTTGGAGAGCATTTCAGTTGGCATTAGCAGAAATTCTGTTTCATTAGCTAAACAGATTTTTAGTATCATATATGTGGGATAGTCAGCTTTCCATTAGCAAGACTGTGGAGATCAGATAAACATCCAGGGATGTGTCTAGGTGGTCTGTCCATAGAGATGCCATTGAATTATCCTTGAAAACTTAGGGGTTTGGGTTTTTTTTCTTTGCTTCCAGAGAGAGAAAAAAATGATAATATCTGTTATGCAAAGAAATCTTATTACTAGCTTTAAATACCTGTGCGTGACTGAGCAAAATCAAGTATCAAATATTTGGGTATAATCTGTAGTGTTATCTGTGTGGAGGATAGCTGCTTCCAAGACTGGTTGGTTGATAGCTTGATTTCAGAATATTTCATTAGATACATCAAATACCTTGTAAGAAATACAATAGTGAAATAATAGCCTCTTCTTAGACTGGGGGTGAAATGCCGGAAGCACTTCAGTATTAATTTTCTTGTTGCAGAGGCACGCTATTTTAGTTCTTTGATTATCTCTAATATTGTTAGTTTCATGATATAGCAACTGGATTTCAGTTTCCCCTCTGTGATATAGTTTATCATTGTCCTAGATACCAGGAATGAAGGACTGTAATAGAAATATGCATAAACATAGTTTTTCTCTCTCTCGGGAAAAAGCGCTTAAAATATATAAAATCAGAGCAGAATCAGCTCTATCTGGTGATGTGAAGAGAAATCCCCTCCTGCTGATCGACTTTATCCTGTAAATTGAAGAGGAATGAACATAAGGAAATGACAAATGAGATAAGCCATGGGTCTGTGTGCACATTCGGTTGTCAGTGAGCTTGTCCTACCTGACACTTGCGAGCACTTTTCTACCTCCTCCTGCAAATTTTCCACCTCTCACGGGGGTGGAGACAGTACCTTACTTGAAGTGACCTCCTGACAAAGTTTGCACTCCGAAGAAGTCCCAGTTCACCGGAGATGGGCCTTGCAAAGGCTGTGGGGCAGCCTGGAGGGGAGAGGGCAGGCCACCCGGGCACAGCCCGAAGAGTACATAATCTCCACTGGTAGTAACGTGATTGATGTTTAGCAGCCTTGGCTTTCCTGAATATCCCCTTCAGCAGCCGCATGCTAAGCGCTGCCCAGTCCTGGTAGCACCTTTGGGAAGCACCTACTCTTACCTGTTCTGGAGAGGGGACCTGTCATCAAAAGAGACCTGCAAAGAGAAAAGGGTTTTTTGGCCTTTGTTTGTCTCCTACTGTCTCCAGTGCCTGATCGGTTCACAGGATGTGGTTAGCTGTTCGTTTCTCCCCACCTTACTTGCCCCACGGTGATCCTGTCCTAGAAAAATCAAATGGATATATTTCAGTGGGGCAGGGTGCCTGGGATGGGTGAGGAGGGGACACTGCAAGCTGGCAGCACCCCGCCTGCCTCCAGTTCAGTGCCTTATACTCACTCACTGCTTGACACGGGCCACTACTATTATCGTTATTGCTATTGCTGTTATTGCTGAACTGATCCTACTGTCCAGGGCCACTACTAGTTTGTGTTCTTGCTGTCCGCAGTGATGTTCGCAGTGACGGGCGCTCTGAGTGCCAGCCTGTGCCACGTGCAAAACACACCTAAGTGACCTTATTTTCAGGAAGGGTTAAGTTCATTGTTAAGTGCACAGGCAGCCATGAATCCTGGCATCCAAAATCACTCCAAATAAATCAGCCAGAGTATAATGCCAGCTTTTGAAAGCCAGACTCTTAGCTTCCTCGCCTCCCAGAATTAAATTGGGCGCTGACATTTATCTAATGAACGATCAAGAGGCACTTTGGGGTAATGGAAGAAAATAGCATCGGTAATGAAGAGAGGCAACTCAGAGGGGATAGCAAGTGACAACTTTTTGGGTCGCTGCTGTGGCCGCCAAGCATGGCAGTGGGGTCTGCTGGAGACACGCTGATGAGCTGGTTGTGCTTACCTTTACAGGCTCCGTTACCAAATGGATTTACAAGGCAGCGAATGAGTCGGCTCTTCTCAGCATTGCCGCTGCTTCTGAGAGTGTATATGATGCAACATGGCTGAGAGACAGACAAAAGTTGCTTCAGATAAAAAATAAGAGCGTGAAGTACTATGTGAACAAAAACCAGTGCCGGTGTAAGATATTCCTAAACGGGACTCTGCAAATAGAGCAGGTGGTGAAAGAGGACAGCGGAAAGTACACAGTGACTGTTTATGAGCAGAATGGAAAATTGCAGGCAGAAGAAGACACAATGTTCATTGTTCAGGGTGAGTTTTTGCTTTTCCCATACCATTCCCAGCATAGCTGAATAAGACATGGTATTCCCGCTCTCTCCTACAGCCTTTCCTACTCATTGCCCCTGTTTCTGTTTTGGGGGGACTTCTGTGAGACGCGCCTCTTTCCTCCTGCCACTGACAGCAGTCTGCCGCTCTTCTCCCTTCTCTTGCTTCTATTGATGCCCTCTGGTCCCTTGCTTCTTTCTGGCTCCCCTCTTTGTCAGCCACCGGGTTTCTATGTGTGCCCAAGCAAGCAGCCGTGAGCACGTCCGTGGCGGCAGCAGGGTGAGTGTGGACGGCTGTACTGCACCGCACGTGGTGCCAGGACCCCTCGGGCCCTGAGTTGGGGCAGCACCGTGCGAGCGGGGCTGTGCTCCCAGCAGCACCCTGCTTCCCGAAACCTCCTGTGGGAGCACAGCAACCTATGCGAGGTACGCCTGTGGCTGTGGTGCTGTGCGCTTCTGGCACTTCTGCTGCTATTTTATAGGCACTGAGTTATGACTTTTGGTCTCTAGCTACTGCTCCAGCAAGGTAAGCACCTTGTGTTGCATCTGCCAGCCTCCTGAGGAGAGCTCAGGAGCCCAGGTGGCACTAACTGCCTGTATTTAGGCAATGCGATCCCACTTCATTTTTGCTCTAAGATAAAAAGTAGCCAGCAGTCATCTTCCCTGAGATACGCCACAATAGGAGTTGAATTTGCAGGGGAAGAGGACTCCTGCACCCTATCCTTGCACAGCATAACAAAACAAATCTGAAGACTGTGCTGTTCAGAGCACACTTAAGCCCATGCCTGGGGATTTCAGCGGCATGGGTTCAATGCATGAAGGCAGTCTCCATTCCTGTGCTGTATCTTGTCCTGAGAGATCAGAACAGTAGCAGCCCAAAGCTTTTGGGACGAGTAGGGAAGAAGGGGGTAGCTCTCCTGCTCCTTTATGGCTGCTGCCACCTCTTCAGACCACTAAGCTGGCGGGCAGCGTGGGTTTTTTCCCAGCAAGAAGATGATTTTGCTGTGTCCTTCCTCAGCCAGCATGCACACCTTTGCCAGTCTCTTGAGTTTGTGGGCACCAAAACATTGGGGCCAGAGTTGGAGGGGGCTGTGGCTCCCAGTCCCTCCCATCCGCCGCCTACCCCGAAAACACAACTTCCTCCCCTCGCCTGCTTGGCTGGCTGGCTGTCAGCCAGGCTGAGCCTGAAAGTAGTCCAGGCATGGTGGTGCAGCGCTGCTTTGCTAGGCCAAATATGTAGGCTGATATACTGCATTTTCTTTATTATCGCCATGTTACTTCTGTAGTAGAGGTCTAATTTGGTCTTCATTCTTCTCTGGTCTCATTAGCTGGTGATACTCCCTTACTGCTTATTGGGGGCAAATTCTCTGTTCTGCTTGATAATAGAGGTTTTCAAAAGGAGAAACCACCTCAGACATGCCTGTCCCTTCTCTTCTTTTTCAGAGCCTGTCCCTCAGCCAATCCTCAGTGCTGAATGCGTGAATAAAACTGTCAAGTGTGAAGTGAAGCAGAAGACTAAAGGCGAAACATTTATAATAGAACTGACTCATGATAAGAGCAAAAAAATCCAGAGGAATGCAACAAGGTTGGAATTGCACACACGGTATTCTGGGACGTTCAGATGTGTTGTTAAGAACGAAGTCAGCACAAAAACGACAGAAAAAGTAATTAAGTGCTCAGGTAAAAAAATCTATTTTTGCCAGAATCTGCTAGGGCGGACCCACAAAGCCTGATGCAGTTGCACCTGTCTGTAGGACTGGTCCAGGTGCCAGGAGCATCGATGGTTCCCAGTAGCCAGTACTGCGAGTCTAATGCTGCTACAGTATTGGGAGCCGATGCTGCTGTGGTAGCTGGGATGCAAGTCATGCTTTCTGCTTGGTGTTCCCCAGTCTTGTTGCATGTTCACGCTCCTCACCCTGCTGCTGCCTGCCCCACTGCTACCCTTATGGCATCCTTGCTCTAACAGCAGGGAGGCCAAGCCGGCAGCAGTGGCATGTGAGGTGGGCCATGCTCCTCCTTTTCTCCTGCAGCCAGCAGTTCCCCCATGCTCAGTGAGGATCGGGGGCTGCTGGAAGAGGGGGAGAGGTTGTTCTGGAGTCAAGAGCCTTGTGGGTGGCAGAGAGGCCCCTGGGGTGCACTGCAATGCTGCTTCCACTGGAGGTGAAGCCTCCTGGGGGAAACTGCACCCTGCCAGCGAGATCAGGCTGGCTGAGGGGTGAATGAATGAGAGAGAGATTCTTGCTCATCCTGTCATTTTCTCTTTCCCCTCCATCACTGCTGACTCTTCTTCCAAAAGTAGCCAGAGGTACCCTGACAGACTTTTTGCTGTCGGCATCCTGACAGACTCAAGTGGTGTCCACCATCACTACTGGTAGACCAATGAAGTAAAGGAGAAAGCGGGGAGGTGGGCCTGAAAGTGTTTTATTCTCACACAGCAGTCTGCAAAAGGCAGAAAGCACTTTCCCCCTCATTTTTATCCTCCTTTATTCCTTTAAAACTAATCCCAAAGGTTGACTTCAGTCAACCAGTCCAAAGCCAAAGAGTTGACTTCAGTAAGTTAGTATACAACTACCCAAGCTACCATGACATAAATTAACAGCTTATTTTTGGAAAATATGGCTTGGGATCTTCTCCTATGTATATGAAGCCGTGGCATTGATTTCAGAGGATTTGGTCTTGATTTACGTCCTCATGGTGGGGAAATCAGTTGCACATTATTTTTCTCCTCTCCATTATCATGCCTATGAACGTGGTGGTTGCCCGCTACCTGTGGGTGTGAATGGGTGCTCTCACAAGGGGAAAAATAAGCTGCTTGGACTCTCCAGCTTGGCCTAGAAGTCAGGAGGGAGGTTATGGAGAATTTAGCTGAGCTTTGGGGCTACGTGGCTCAGATGAACATGGCTCAAATGTACCATGGATTTTCTTACTCACTTGAAGCGTCATCTTTCTAAACCACAGATGCAGCAAAAGAACTGAAGGAATTGCATTTTAAATGGACAGAGTCATGCTGAAAATGATTAGATAGGCAAACGAAGTCATCACTCCCCCTCGTAAATGTTTTGAAAGTTAAGGCAAGAACAAGGGGCAGCTCATATTGGTATGACACTGGATGTGGTGTTCAGTTCAAAATTCAGATTTCCAGTGCAGTACTGGGGAAAAGTCCTTGAATTTTCTGGGCTTGGGTTCATCCCACCTTACTACGAGCACTTTGCTTAAAGCACTCTCATGCTCTAGATTCCCACTAGAGCTAGTGGAGAGTCGGGGGCTCACGAGAGCTGGCTCAGTATTTCCAATTTCCAGCTATTTCTGCCATAGCGAATTTAGGGAAAGTCCAAGTCCAAAGGCCAGCCCATGGTGTGAGAAGGGAGGGAGCAAGCCTTAAGATACAGAGACCTTACTGAAGCAATTCAAGGTCTGCTGAGGCTGACTGAAGGGCAAAGAAGCTGAGGGACGGAGTGGCCTCTGCGCTCCTGTGCAGCCCTTGCCTCCTTGAAGGATCCCCCTGATGCCTAAAATAGCCAAAAAAGGTTTGTCTTCTGCTGCATGAGCTGCCTGACCTGATGGGCTGCACAGTCCCACTGGTGCTAGCATTGGGAAGGGGCTGGGGCGCAGGGGAGCGGGATGTGGCATGGACTTTGGAGCCAGGTGTGAAAACATGCTGCTGGATTAGGTCCGTTTAAGGCAGGGCAAACTAGTCCAAACATGTTGTCTTAATGAGGAAATGCTGGCTGAAGCTGGCCATCCCAGGACACAAGCCGGGCAAGCGTGGGCCTGCCTGCACTGATGGTATAGGCAGACATGAGCCATCAGCAAGATACTTTGATTCTCTTCTTTCACAGGGTGAGTTGGGTGAGAGAGTTTGTTTTTTCTCAAATCATAGAGAAATATCTCAAATCAGAGAGAAATAAAAGGTTTGCCACACTGATCTTTAAGGTACAAGTATAGCATTTCTCAGACACCAAAAAGCCACTAAAACCATGTAGCACTACCCCTCCTACTCAAATCGAAAACCCCTCAAACCTTTCTGTGTGGTGGCAGGACTCTGCCAGCTCCATAGTAGATGAAAAGTCCCTCAGCTTGCAGTCAAACCTCCTTCCAACCCTGCTGCCCTCCGTGAACATCTGGTCCTGCATTCAAGGCCTATCATCTTGAATTTTGAGCTTTAGCAGGCAGGACATGCTTCAGACAGGCTTCAGCTCAGCTAACTTTTCATACAAGTGTAACTATGTGTGAATCTGCTTGGGCTCACCTTATAGTCAGCTGGGAGAAACAGGCACGGAAAGGGCAAAATACACTTCGGTGTAACACTGGCAGCTAAAACAGGTGAGAACCACCACATCACTGAGGGTACTCGTCTTTATTTCCACTGGGGCAGCCCGGGCTGATGGTGGCCTTTATACTGTAGACATCTTGGTTTTGGTGTCATCACTCTTTGCCCTCCGTGTGCATTCCTAGTGAATGTTAAGGGTGGTACCAGTGGTGTCGTCCCCTTTGGAGCTTTGTCCCCCAAGAAGCCAAGGAAGGTGCACTTCTGCTGGGTTCAGCTCCACGGTGCCTGCGCTCGAGCGTGAACACTGAACACCAGGACAGCCCAAGCAGGAGGTGGCGAAGGAAGGCTAGTGTCCAGCAAACCTTATCTGGCCAAAATAAGGAACACTCATATAAATTTTTGCTCACCGGGCAAACCGAATTCTCATTTTGAGGCTGTGGGATATTTGGTTATGTTCTTTTCCCTTCCACTATTTTTTTAAATTTGTACACAGCCAAAAATTGAAGAGGGCGTACCAAAATACTATGAAGCAAGCTAGTCTCAGTGTTTCCAGCTCAGTAGGAAGTACTTAAAAAGTTTATTTTTGTTAGATGCTGAGCACTGCCTGGATGCTCGTTGTCCTTAAAAGGGTCCATTGCTAGCAGGAACAGGGCATTTGTGGCAATTTAAATAAGATGAGCTGGCACACGTGAATGCTCTGGTTTCAACTTTCTGCAGAACTTGAATCCATCAGGGAGCAATCAAAATTCTCCCCAATGAGGACCAGCAACTTTCTGCTGTGTACAGAGAAAAGGCAAAGGGTGGGCTCTCTCACTGGGCTGCCTTTACAGTCGATGGACGAAAATACAGAATTCTAGATAGACATTGTGCAAGTTATTTCTTTCCCTCTAACATCCTCTTTCATTCCCTTAACTAGGCCAGCTGGACCTTTATCTCATCTTAAGCATAGCAGGAGGTGCAATCTTCTTTGTCATCTTTGTGATTTTGCTTATTTATTGTATCAGGAAGAAGAAAGCAGAAAGGCTTGAAGATCTTGGTAAGTGTTTAAGGATAATGTTGCTATCCAGCCACCTAAAATCTTAGAGCTTCCCACTGACAGCATCCCTGTGGGCACGAGCACGCTCTCTGCCTTGGCATGAGCAAGAACCCGATTTTGGCATACGGTGAATCATTGGCAGATTGGCTGGCATTCCCAGTCTGGGTTTCCGATATATGCTTTGAACAAAAGACTTCTTGTTTTCAAGCCCTTTTGTTTATTCGTGGGGGAAGAATTGCTCCTCTAAAGCTCGGCCAAGGCCACCAGTCATGAGCATCCATGGGGCTAAAATATACAATTAGATATCCCGTCAGCAGATTTTTTTCATTAAATTCATATGGTGTAAAATTAGGATCCTTGAAATCATTAGTCACATTTGGAAACTTTGTAGGTAGTGAGAAGGGATAAGAAGGACTCAGCTTTTCTGTGAGTTTCCTCAGGCATCTCACAGAAGTTGTCCTCTCTACAAAACAATGTCTTTGGAGGCCTGTCAACGCTGGAGGTCCAACTTGGGGCACTTTAAAGAGTCGAGGTTTTCAGAGCGGGCAGAGGTTCCACCTGTTGTCCAAAATTCGTGCCTCTTTAAGACCATAGGAAATACTCTGCCAGAGTCTTCTCTGAGGGTGGGGCTCTCAGTCTTGACGGAGAGGTTGCCTTGAATCGCAAGCCGGGCATTGCTGCTACTTTGGGTGGACAGAGGATACTGAGCTGCCACTCAGGAAGAGTTGTCTGGCCCACCTGGAGGGGGAGGCTAAAGCGGGAGGGAGGTCGCCCTGCAGCCAGGGGAGCACCTGGGCGTTAAAGGCTGGTTTCCGAGTCCCTGCTCCCACCCGCTGTGTGAGCCTTCCTGTGTGGTCTCAAACAACAGCTAGTCTCTGTGTGAGTCAGTTCTGAAGTTACAAAATGGGAGTAAAAGCTCCTTTGTACACCACAACCGTCTTTGTCAAGATAAAGAGGGCAATGCCTGAAGGAAACCTCAGCTGATACCTCAAAGGTGCCAGTGGTCAGGCTGACAGCAAGGGTGAGCATGACCGGTCCCATGGCTGAGGGGAGTACAACCTCACCGCACCTGAGCGTGGGTAATTTGCTATGGCCCTCCTGCTGCCCCCGAAGTTACGACCGTGAAGAATAGGTAAGCGCTTTCCCTGTTCTCTGGGAGAGCTCACCAGAGTGCAACCACGGGATGCCATCTCAGAAGGCTTGCCGTAGCTCGCGAGCTCAACGGCGGTGTGAGCATAGCCACCTGACTGTTATTTTACGTTATGGCTGTTCTTGGTTGAGTGGGACACATTACTCCCCTAACTGTTCAGTCATAGCATATCCTCAATTCTTGGGTCTGGATTCAGCAAGAATTAAGAAAAAGAGAAGTCTGGGAAAATGAGAACTAATATAAGAGGGTGACTAGCCTCTTTGAAACCGTTTGGTGTGTGCTTAAGGCCGTGTCAGCATCCCAAGAGGTGAATCCCTCAATCCCTAAGCTAAGCTGACAGGCATTTCAGAAATGATGAGTCAGTGATCAAAAGTCAGCTGGCATGAATTTACTTCTTCTACTTGTGGGGAAATTAATGCTGGCAAAATGGACCTCTGGCTTCCAGGTGCCTGGAAATCCCAGCAGGGATAGTGGCAGGGCAGAGTGCTTTGATGTTGCTTCCTGGGGTTACATCTCACTTTCCCTTCAGCGGCCTGTTTCCAAAAGAGGACAGGGCAGCTCGGGCTGGGGGTGTCCATCAGTGATCGCTGGGGCCTCCCCGGCAAGGTCAGTTCCCCCAACACACGGCAGAGCTGCCCCAAATGCCCCCAAGTACCTTGACCTCAGCCAGGCAGCCAAAAAGCAAAGGCAGAGGTGATTTTGGTTGTTCCACTGGCGTAGCAGGAACACCTGAGAGTGTGACAGTGGCCTTCCAGGTAAGACCATTATTTGGCTTTTTCTTGCTTGGGCCAAGCACTTTTCCCTGGCTGTTCAACTTCTGTGTAGACTTGAGTACATGCCTGATTGCTGGGTCCTTCTGTCATTGCAGACGACGAGCGAATGATGCAGGCTCGCCAGGCGGACAGTGAAATGGTGGTGCGGGAGCTCCCTCAGCCGCCGTGCAACCCTGCCCCGAAGCAGCTGCGCGTGCAGCAGCGGCCGCTGCCGCAGCCCCAGGTGCAGCAGCAAGCACTGCCCCCACGGCCCAGGCCCCGCACTCAGCAGCGGACTCCAAACCACCCGAGAGAAAGACCTTGAATGTCTGCCCTGGGAGGGACAGTGGTCTCTGTGCTCCACCATCCACCGGGAAAAGAAAGTTTCCAATAACCGGGAACCGCTCCCGCCCAGCCTTGCGTAACGCTCAGCTATGAAACGGCAGCTTTTGTTGCAGAAAATCAGAGAGAGCATCAAATGGAGATGAAGAGACCCAGTGGAGGAGATTCAAGGTGATGGGCATTCATCCCTGTGGCCATTTTTCTTGAAGTGTCTCCATGTTAGGGTATGGACCATTGAGCCTTGAAACCTTTGTCTCTCTGTGGTTCACTTGTTTTTACCGCACCTTGTTGTCTTTGTGCTTTTTGGATGGATTATATCAAGAAGAAGCTAAAGCTCTAGTGACACAACATGGACCTAAGGATCTTACAGGGTTTTGTCATGTATCTCTCCTTTCTCCTGCCACACATTAGGACAGCCCTCTGGCTTCAGCATCAAATGCATGACCTCCTGGATCAAAAAATAGCTGTATGTAATTAAATGCTTGTCTGAAGTTGAAAGAATTGGTGTCATCTAATGCAGAGAAGAAAATACTGAAAGGAGATGAGAGCCTTGAAGCATATGTGTGGGGAAAAACACAAGTGGGAAAGGAGTAAACTTTTCACTTTCTGTACCGTGTTTAGAACAAGAAACCACGGGCTTAAATTGCAGCAAGGGAGAGTTAGGTCAGGATTCCCCCCCCCCCAAACAAAGCACTGAAATTGATATCTGGGGGAGGATCTCCAGCACTGGGGGTTTCAAAGGGCGGATGAGGCAACCATCTGTGAGGCATCCTCGTCCTGCTGAGGGCCAGGGGAACGTGCTACACGGCCTCTCCAAGGACTGTTTCAGCTGAGTTTTCTGTGACTCCTTGCTGGCAAATAAAATGAAACTTTATTCTCAGCATAGGTCTGTTTGGCTATCCAGACAACTTTTTTTGTCATAGAAGAGGTCTGGTGTCCATTGGCTCATGAAACAAGTGTTACAAACTGCCAAGCGGTCTGATGACTGGTGGCATTGTCTGAATTGTCACGGCTTTTCATCGTAGGGCCTCCTGCTGATGGTGAGGGATGGTGTCCCTTGATTTTGCTGGTAAGCACCTCATGTATAACCAGGTGATGATAGAGAACTGCTGAGGTGTCCTTCCCAAAGGGGGAGGTTGGACTGCAACAACTGTACCAGCATCACCCTCCGTGTGCTGAACAAACACTGCTCGCTCCTCTCGTCCTTGGAGACGTTCATAACTGCCTCTATGGGACAGCTGAGGAGCTGAGAGAGGACAGACGTTTTTAGAGCAATGTCTGGATGGGTATACTGGCCCATCTGGTGTAAGAGGCAGGTGGAGGAGGAGAGAACTGCAAGAGCCACAGAGCACAAGACATCCAGCTAGCATGTTGTTGCGTTAGGCAGAATGTGTAGTACCTCTTTCTGGCTTGACTATTCTACATATGCCAAGGGAGTTAAAACGGCCATCCTTTGTTTCTCCTCAGAAATGTGACTTTTCGTCTTCTGGTACAAGGGCAGGGAAGTAACTTGTCAGGGAGAAGGAGGTCTCTGCCTCCTCCAGAGCTCAGTCACTTTGCTTGAACTCCGACGGCAGACGCAGCCCTGGGAGCGTCACCTGCTCTCGCCTTAGCTTTCTGCAGCTTGTTTTAGGGCTTTCACTATTTAAAGTTGCATTTGGTAAACATTTCATGGTTTATTTTGTAACATACGCTATATCCCTGTAGTGAATGAATAAAGATGAGAGTGGGTGGAGAGGATCTTAGTTCATACCTGTGCTGGTACTTCTGTATCTGGATCTCACTTTAGTACAAAGGAGACAAGAAAAACGTTTTGGTCCCTGAGCCACGGAAACATGGATGCAGAAGGTTTCAGACTGACCCCCGGGAGGTACCAGCTGCCACCTGAGTGCTGGCAGCTGGTGGGCTCGGGCTGCTGTGGGTGAGCACAGCCGCTGTGCCCGCCTGCCTGCTGTGGCAGCATGCTCTGCCTGTCCTACATGGACAGAGTTTTATCGGTGCCCTCTCCAGAGCAAGCAGCCGAGCTGGGACTCTTCTGTGGTTATGGGAGCACTGGTCCTTCCTGGGAGAGAGGGAGGGTTATTGGGACCTGAGGAGGAGAGCAGGCTCCTCTTGGAGCCCCTGCCACTGAATGGTGCTCTCTTTGCCCTGAACTTAACAGAGCTGCAGGAATGCTTTGGAGATGCTCCTTCCCCACCGCAGAGTCTTGGTGAGCTTCTGTCATACCTTCAAGAGACCCTCCTGGGCTTCCCACCAGCTTCTGCCCCGGGCCCTCCTCTGCCTGGGGTTGCTGCTGGTGGGGTGACACGTGCCACAGGACCTTGCAGGGAGGCAACCGGTGCGTGCGTGAGGTGGTGCCAGGGTTACTCTGGCCCAGCACAGAGGTGTGCTCACTCTTCTGGCAAGGCACTGCAGCATGATGCTAAGTCATGCCCAGGATAGGAATGGGAGGGAAGAAGCTTTTCTACTGTCGGTCACAAACTGGGTCTGAACCCGCCCTCAAGACTGGGCTCAAGACCACCCTGTGAACTGTGGAAACCTCTGTTGTCTCAGCGTAAGGCATGTGAGGGCTGAGCACACCCAAAAGATGCCCTTGGTTCCCCTTCCTTGGGAGTGGGGCTGCCAGCAGGGACCCAGAGTACAGGGCAGGTCAGAGGCCACAACAATGGGCATGAGTAAAGCATGGAGGTGCCTATTTTAATACTGCCCTCCAGCTGGCTGCTGTAACCACTGGCTGAGAGAAGCACTCAGCCTCTGTGCAAATCACCAAGGTCTCCTCTGGGTTACTAGACTCTTGCCCTCTTGCTTTCCCGCTAAATGTTTCTCTCTTAGGTGCTAAGAGGCTCAAAGCTAAGTAAAAAGAGCTGAATTTAGCCCTGTTGGGTGGATTTGCACCAAAACAGTCCTCCATCAGGCAGACAAGAAAATACTATGAGCACAGAGTGTCACCAGGGCAATACTTATTTTTGACTGATGCCTTTTTTTTTGATAGTCACCATTGTTTTTGTGATGTCCTATGTTTGTTCTGATGCACTGCAATGGACGATACTTGTACAGTCCTGAGTTCTACTTGGTGCCTACTTGAAAAGTCAGCAATTTTTCTGACTGTGTGTCATGGAGCATTCAAATCTCAGGTTTTTACGCTGCAGGGGATGTTTCAGTTCTGGAAAATGAGCTGACAGCAAGACCTAAGAAATAACAGGAAGTGCTTGGCTCTGGTGATACTTGCTGCAACCTTTCTTGGCTCTCCTTTCATAGACACATCGACCGGTGAGTCACACAAGATGAAGTGTTTTTCCCCCTTCTTCTTAAGGGGTATGAGACGAGAGGGCTGACGTGCTGAGCTGTGCTCTGTAAGGATGCTGGCTTGTCCTCCCCGGTTTGGGAGACACAGCTTATGCTAGCCGGCTGTTAGCAGGGATCAGTTTTGCTTGGCGATGTGCTGCAGAGCCAGCACTGAAGGAATGGGAGGAAAGCGCAGCCCTGTGATCCAAGCAGGTCTGTAGTCGTGCTGCGGTCCTGCAGCGCTCGCCGGTTACGCAGTCTGAGTAGGCACCCAAAAGAGCAATGGTTGGTTGTATAGAAGATGCAAATCTTCTATCCCAGTCTTAATCCGCTTGACGTTGGCAGCACTTGCTGCCCAAACTTGGCCTTTCTAGTAAAGTATACAAGACCTGCTTGTGTCTCAGCCGGGCATTAGCCAGTCCAGAGGGAGGCTCTCTTGCTTCTGGAACAGGCGGTGCTGAAGCCAGTTAGACGATTTCATTTCTAAAATAAAACGTTCAGTCTGTAAAAGGTCAAGTAGGAGACCACGGCTCATTCAAATGTCTTTCTTGGAATGCTTGCCAAAATGATGCCATGGGGGAAAAGACACCGATTTCGTCCTTATTCTGCAACAAATCTTCAGGCTGTGATGCAGAGATAAACCCCAGCTGCGACTGCGTTGCCCATCAGCTCCTTTCTCCATTCTGACAGACAGGGCATCACCTCCTGAGCCATGCCGAAACCTTGCAAAAGGCTTAAGAAATGCTGGGTTTGTCTTTCAAATTGTAGTCCTCCATGGGGTGTGCTGTGGGCGATAGGCAGGAGCAGAGTTCAGCTGGGTGGGGCGAGGCGCTCCACCAATGCTCCCTGCAGGTGCCAGCTGTGCAGCGAGTGGGCTGGCATGGCTGTCACCTTCTGATCCCCTCACCCTGCGCCCAGAGGGACCAAGGGGCTTGTTCATGTGCTGCGAGTGATAACGTAAGAGGTCTGGCCTCAGACTTTCGGATAAGATCAGTTTCTAGCAGCTATCAAGCTTGTGAAATAACCCTATCTCATGCTGTGGGAAGAAAGATAAGAGTTAATTGAAGGGGAGCGCAGTAAGAGGCCCTATGACAGTGACGTGGCCTCCTCTCCCACTCTCATCTTGGAGGAGGGATGCCAGATCCAGTCTCCTCCTCACCCTCTCCCCCAACAAAGTGCTCCTTCCCTCCCTGCAGGTGGGAGTTTACAAAAGCGCCTTTTCCCATCCTTGCAGCCCAGCTGCTGCCTTGAGCCATGGATCAGCACAGGCCACGGGAGCGCTTCCCTCCCTCAAGGGTACAGCTTTAGCCTTTACACTTGCAGAGGGTTGCCAGAGCAGCTGCTCGAGGGGCCTCTGATGCTCACCCCAAACTGAAATTCCCCTCTGCCCTGCTGCTGGAGAGGGGGAGAGCTGCAGCTCTGTGGGCAGAGGGTGAAGTCACTGTCCCAGCACAGCTGGGGCTGATTTGCCATAGCTGGACGCCAAGCGCTGTCTGCCAAGCAGGAAGCCACCCCTGACATGTCTGTCCTGAAAGGCCAGGAAGGAGTTGACACCCTGATGCCTCCCAGCTCCCCTTTTGAGGGGAAGATGGCAGTGAAAGTAAGAAACTGCGCAAAATTTCACACCCTTTGTGCGTCCTCCTGGCAGGGCAGAGGCAAACAACCCCAAGCCAGTGAGGATGCAAACCTACAGCCCCCTCACCAGAATTTCTCCTCCTTGGCGAGGGGGAGCTGCTCTCCCCCTGAGAACAGCAGGGATCCAGGCAAAGGAGCTTTCCCAAAGCCTGCGGCAGGGCAGCACGACACAGCTGCTGCTCCCCTTGATCTTCTGCTGGAACTGGGAAGGTGCAAAGGGGGGGAGCTGTGGAGAGAGAGGAGCAGGCGTGTGAGGAGCCACCTCACATCAGGATCAGTATGGCCATCTGCCAGCTGCTGCCCAGGGCTTCCCAGCAGGGAGCTGGGGCAGAGAAGGAAGGCAGGGACAAGCTGAGCTTGCCCAGGGTATAAGCCAGGCTCTGTGCATGTAGCACGCTGGACAACAGGGCAGGCGGAGAGGGATGGGCAAGCACAAAAATGGTTGCTTGAGAAGATGAACTGGACAACCAGGAAGCAGGATTTGAGTCACATAACTTTATCATGCCTGCAGTCCAGGGATGGGGCTTCTCTTTCCATGCAGAGCTCTCATCTTTGGGCAGGGGGGAAGCGTTGCATGCCTAGCTGGACCTCCTGCTTCCCCCTCCTTTTTTAATCCCAGGACCAGCTGCCTTGTGCTCACCTCCTGTGATGCCTCCCCAGGCAGCACTACTGCAGCGTTACTTTCTATTCTAGCTTTCGTTTCCTACAAAACACCCACTCTGGGCGGTTTATTTTTCCTCTTTGAATGATACCTTAGCACTCCACCTATGCACGTCAGCCTAAGGACACTGTGCCCGCCGAGAGGGAGGAGAGGGGACTTCCAAGGTGCCCCCGTGGCTTCAGAGTACGGTTCCTCTTCATCGTGCCTGCTCCAGGTCGGGTTGCTGTTGTCAGCCGTTAACATTGGGAATGATCCCTGGCTCTGAAAGGATCGAAGAGGGGTACACCTCTTTGCAGAGGAGGCAGGTATTGCCGTTGCCTGCCACGCGAGGTGCGCAGTTGACGCTGACTCTCCCTTTCCTGAGGCTCACTGGGCACGTGGTGAGCCCTGTCCGCCCAGAGCCCGTGGTGCTGGCAGGCCCCGCTCTCCCTCCTTTGTGCATCTCTGTTGTAAGCTGGGGATTTGATCAAAGCGCACGCAGGGAGGGAAGGAGAGGGCAAAAGCTAGGGCAGACAAATGACTAACACGACGTTTGATTCTGCCCACCTGGCTGTCAGCAATACCGACCTCAATACAGTGCTTGGTGCCTCACGTGCCTTTGTTTTGGGTGATATTGTTAGACAGTTTCTGCCTTCGGTGCCTCTGAAATGTAGTTTTTGAGATAACAGGAAGACATAATCCCACAACAGAGACGCTATCTGCATAGTAGTGCTCATTGGTTGCATTTCCCACGCGCTTTCTCTGCCTACATAAAAACAGCATTTCAGGTTGCTGCCTGCCCTCCCACACAAATACCCGCTTTCATTTCCAGCCCTTTTGGGTGGCGTGGGGCAGGCGAGAGAGCACGGTGCAAAGGCGGGGGGGGTGCCAGTAGAGATGTGCGTGGCACAGGCACTGCGGACAGCTGGAGGAGCTCTGAAACAAAACTGTCTGCAGGCATCCCAAAACTGCATTTCTACGCTTACCGCTCCCTGGCTGAACACCAGTGAAATGGGGACAGGCGGTAAGGCTGGTGTATGAGGACAACTAGCCCTTGAAGAGCCTCAGGCTGAAATGTAATGCCTGCTGGGACAGTCTGGGACTGCTGCTGTTAGCAGCCAGAGTCAGACAAACCTCTCTTCCTCTGTTAAAGGCAAGGTGAGCTCTCCCATGAAGAATGGAAATTAAATAAACATGCGTGCACCTTGCTTGCTTCCACGATGGGCTCTTCCCAGAGCCTGCTTCGGTCTCTTCCCCATTTGGCCGGGTGCCCCAGAGCCTCCTGCATTTGCTGGCAGGTTCACTGGAGGGCCTGGGATGTCCTGCCAGGCAGAAGCTCACTAAGCTCCCTGCCCTGCAAAGGAGCTCTGTGCCAGAGACTGGGGGCTTGCCCTGCTCTACTCTTACTCCTGACCTCTCATCTCACACTGCTGGTGTGTCCCGTCCCTTGGTGGCTCTCCCTGCCCTGAGCACTATTGCAGACGGCAAACCTGGGAGAGCGAGGGCTGTCTGTAGGCTTGGGATGCTACTGTGATGCTCCTGTTCATACTCCTGCTGGGGATGGGGTCCTGATTTCTCCTCTTGTCTGAGAAGGGAGGACTCGTGAGGTATCGATTTATGCCAGTGTCACTGTTTCACTCCATTTCTACTTTCCTGGAGGTTTTACAGCTGTTAAACGCACCACGTGAGGGAGCTGTGCCTCTCAGAATGGCTGTGCAATGCTGGGCTGTATGAACGGCTGTACAGCCAACAGGCTCTACGACACAAGGGCGATTGCAAGGTCCGCGTGCTGCAGGCACACTGGTCACTAGTAGCCAAAACTTCAATTTTAGTTGGCATCAGTGTGATCTCAGTAGCCAGGGCCAGTGTGAGTGAATGGCAAAATGAGGATGTGGTTCCTATTGCAGGGCAAGTGCCTGTATCTCAAACCCAAAACTCGACCAGCAAAACCTCCAACACCCTTTTGCTAAGCTTACAATTTCTATAGACTGTGTTTTTCTTTTAGCCATTTAAAAAAAAAGACAAGCTTAGCCAAAAGCTAGCCATTGCAAAAGAGGAACCGAGTAACAGGAATTTTTTTTAAAAAGCACTGACAGGAAGGAAACGTGTCTGCACAGCAAGTGATGTCTGCACAGCAAGTGACTTATAGGAGCCTGTAGGCCCTGTAGTGGAAATTAAATACTGAGTGCTGGAAGAGTTGCCGGGAATCCAAGGTCTTCCAAAGGATGGTCTGTTTAATAAGGAAAAAGGGATGGAAATAAATGGTCTCCCCACTCTCTTTCTTTATCAGACATCTCACCTTGCCTAGAAATTCAGGCCGCACATGGGCTGCCTAGCCCCATGCTGCTGAGAACAGCAAATATGTCCCTGGCTGTTGCTGCCAAAGTACAGTCTCTTATCAGGCTCATTCTTGTCCATCCCTCCCCTCTTCCTTGGCATCCCTGTACCACAGGGATGGCTTGCCTAGGATATGTCCTAGGGAAAAGAGGCTGGATATGTACGTTTCTGAATATCAAACTGATATTCAGTTATGCAGTAGACCTCTCTGTTGATGTTGGCAACATCACACCAGGAAAATTGGGTCAGCTTTAGGAAAACCACCAAATTGCAGCTCTGAAGAGCCACAGATGGTGCCAGGGTTAGAGGGGATGTCGACAAGTGAGGAGAGGCATTTCAAGATGGCAACTGTAGAAGAAGGAGCTGTGAGTCCCCTTTCTCTCAAAGCATCTGTGCTAGAGAAGAACATCTGTGACAGAGCACCTGCAGCAAATGCAGGTGTGATGTCTTACCTAGAAGTGAAAAACTGCACCACTGGTGGGCACCAAAGCAGCTGTCTCAACTGACTCAACATATGTACGCACATGTTAAGCAGTGAGAACTGTTGGTCCTCTCCCTCTCCTGAAGTTTTGAAGGACACGTGCTTCTGAAGCCTTAATAAGAAATAGTACAGAGGAATGGTTTACAGGCCTAGATTGATCAGAAGGGCAACAAAAGCTCTGCTTCTCCAAGGTATAAAAAGAAGATGCTGCATCTTTTCGGAAAAAAAACCCTAAACAAACTGCTGTAGGAAGGTGGGATGAAAGAAATGACACAGATGATACTTCTCCGTGGGATAGGTGAGGCTTAGCCCAGCACTGCAGACTGCACTGCAGGCACTGACCCTCTGTGGGCTGAGCCTGGGGACAGGCACGGCTCCATGGGCCCGACACACTTGGCTCATCTTTCACGTGGGACCTGGCTGCTCTGCACCTTCTCCCAGCTCAAAGTGTCAGGCAGGTGTGTGAAGAGCAAGCAGATGGTCTCATGGAGCAGTCACATCTTGGAAGCAGAAACTTGCCTGCAAATGGTGTAGCTCCCAGCCAGGATTCCAGTCCATGGATCTCTGCCATGGGTCTCTTGGCAGCTTTGGCAAGCTGAACACCTAGCTACTGCCACTTCAGGGTCAGGCTTTAGTCAGGTACAACCCAGAGTGGGCCAGGATGGACGCCCTATCTAAAACATGCCACTGAAGATGTTCCCTGGGGGGACTTGTGTGCATGAAGCATGGCAATTTTGTGCTATACCTGTTTTACACCCAGAGCTGGCCCTTTCCAGCGGTCCTGGACTAAAGTCTCTACCTTGGGTGGTGAACAGCCTGGCTGGAGGAGCGGGGCACAAAGCTGGACCCATGCTGAAGGGTCAGCTAGCCCATTGCTGCTCAGGGAACTGGTGGCTGCTTGGTCTCACTGGAGGAGAAGGGGAATTTGTGAGCTGGCCATACAATGATGACAACAGTTTAGGCATGCTTTATTTAAGCACAGCACCTATTAGCCAGGTTCTGGTGCACACCTCTAGGCAGGGAAGGCAGTTTACAGCACGAATCTACCTAGCAGCTCCTGTACAAAGCCTTGTCCTGCAGGATTTGGCCCAAGTGCTTCGTTCAGCTGCGCTATCAGCTGTCTCCAGGGACAAGAAGTGGAGGCAGCAAGTGCCCTGCCTGCAGCAGCCTGCTTGGTGCTGGTGTGAGCGTGGGGTGCAGAAGAACATGTTGGTGCTGTCATCTAGCGGGACAAGATGAGCATGGCCTGGCCATGGCTCTGCGCCCTTCCTCCCATGCTTTTTACTCCTCCCTTGCGCTACTTTACATCCTGACTAATAGGCTTGGGAGTATTTTGGGGCTGTAAGGCTTTTCCCTAGAACAGGCAGGGGAAAAGCCGTTATTGTTACAGGCTTCGTACACAGTTTTCATCAGGCTTGCCTATCGCAGGCTAGGCTTAAAGGGAGCTCATCCAAACTCATGAACTCAGCTGGCCCTCACATACCTCCCCCCAGTGGAATGTATTTTCTGCCTGTAAAAGAGATCAGCCCAATGCACAAATAGAATAATGGTTAATTGCCCATCTAATTTAGATCTTGTTTTGCACCCAAGGAAATCTGAATGATCAAGGCTAGAGACGTCTCTTAAACGCTTGATTTCTGTGATTTGTATTCAAAACACAACATCAGTCGCCACTTTCTGTTTGTGATCTCCACTACAATCAGGTTCAAGTTTTGGTTCCTCTTGCAGCTGCTCAGACATGTTCTGCCACTTACACAACACGTGACAAAGCTCCCTGTCGGCTGCCCCAGATTTTCCCTGAGGGTACATTGAGATGACTTGTCTTCCGGAAGACAAAAACCAATGTCAGAGTCTCAGCACTTGGGATGTGTTCAAGGCCGAGTGGCAACGGAAGGGCAGAGGTGGGAATAGAGCCTTGCAGCTCATCTTAACGTCTTTCCTGGCCTCTAATGGCTTCATCCCGTAAGTGCCTTCTCGTTCCTCTCGCAGCAGAGGGAGTGCTGGAAAATCTGATGCTGCTAATTCTGGCGGAGGAACTGGAACGCAAACCACGGCCCGGGCAGGGGGCAACAGGGAACCGAAAGCAGTCTCCCAAATGAGAAGCATTGGCATGTTTTTGTTTTTAAAGATGCAGGGATTTCTTAACCGTATTTTAAATAGAACCGCAGAACAGCCCAGGTTGGAAGGGACCTCAGAGATCATCTGGTCCAATCTTTTGTGGGAAAGGGAGCCTAGATGAGATTATCTGGCACCCTGTCCAGTCGTGTCTTGAAAACCTCCAGTGATAGGGACTCCATCACGGCCCTGGGGAGGCTGTGCCAGTGATTGATTGTTCTCACTGTGAAAAATTTATTTCTTACATCAAGATGAAACCTCTCCCAGTGCAGTTTGTACCCATTGCCCCTTGTCCTCTTCATGTGGCTCCTTGTCATTTAGGTTGAAATCCTTCATCTTTCTCTCTCTGAAACGCTTCTGTTCATGTGTGATGGAGGGTGGTCTTGGCTGGTGTCCCGAAGGAAATACAGTTATGAAGGTATGTGTCTCTGCCGGTCCCCATTCATGCTGTCCTTCTCTACCCTTCCTTCCTACCCTTCTCCTAGTCTTTTTCAGGAAGCGCATTAACCTGTAGGTTACATCTGCTTAAGTACAGCAAGTGTTCGGTTTCTAAAGGACTCCTAGTTTAATTGCTCTTACTCCCTTCTGCTGTGGAAAGCACTCCCTGCCCCCTGGTTAGCTATTCCAGCTCACAGAGCCAACCATGCCGGCTGCAGAAGCTCAGCGGTGCGAGGCTGATGGTGAGTAGAGGAAGGTCCTGGTGGGTTTCCCTTTCCACACATGGGGATGATATGGGGGTCAGGGGAAAAAAAAAAGAAAAGCCCCAAAGACATTTGCTCATAGAAGTGTGGTTTTGGCGAAAGCTGCCAAAACGGGACCGTGCTGCACCAAAGAGGGCAGCCGGGGCCGAGCCGGGAACACCACCTCGGGGCCCCGAGGGCACGGCCGGCCCTTCCTGCCCC
>WAAD01039738.1:397114-435194 GCA_013389945.1 Fregata magnificens
CCCCCCCCTTCCCTTTGCGCAAACCCTGAGCCGTTTTCATCTTCCTGGGAATTTGCTGCTTTGTGGCATGAAAGGAGATCACAAAGCCCCCGCTCGGTGTGCAGGCAGCAGCGGGCTGCGCCTCTCCCGCCTCCATCCAGCCACCACTCCCCTCCCCTGTTGCCCCGAAATTCTCTCCCCCTCTCCGCACACATGCCCATCCCCGCGCCCAGCAATGTGCTCATCTAGAAAACACACGGGCATGTGCAAGTATATTGCAACCATACAGCAATTCTGGGACCAAAACCAGATTTGGGAAATTTTTTTTCTGAAAAATGCAGATTTCAGTAAAACAGCACCTGTGTTCAAACCACAGTGGGGCTTGGAGGAAGGGAAAAAAAACCCCACCTCAGCAAGCAAGAATGTCAAGCGAAAAGCAGTGCTGGACTTGGCTGTCTTTTTGAGATGCCACTCCGCGCTGGCCCTCTTTGTGCTAATACTGGTTAAATGTTGCTCCTTGAAAAGCCTGGTTTTCCAAAGGCTGAAAACATTGAGGCAGAGATCTTGCACATCAGACTTCAAGTCAAAGGTACCAGGTCTGAGAAACGTACAGAGCTCAGCTGTGCTGAGGGGTGGCCGGGTGCAACGCCAATATCAGCCAGATTATAAAGCTCCCGAGGCTTGTTCGGGAGTGAATTTTGACACATGCGGTCACAGCGCAGCATCCCTGCCACGCTTCCCTTCTGGGAGCGTGAGCATCCCATGGTCTTTCCCTGTCTCACATGTGCAGATATGCACTCTTTTTACCCTCCGCCCCCAAACATGCGTTGCTTCCTCCTCAATTCTCATCGGTGCTTGCAGATTCAAGCATGAAATCTCTACCAACAAATGCTTTTTACATGCACTGCTGTGTGGCTTTGCTGTATACACTTATGCCCTAATCGCATCACTTCCCTGCAACTCCCTTCCTCAGGTGAGCGCCTTGCTCTCTTAGTCAACACATGCACACAATAAACATTTCATGCTCTGTAGCTGTGCCCAGATAACCCACATATCGTTCACACTTACGTGTACATCTCCACTTTTTAAGCACAGAGACTTTGACTGCTCTGTAATAAATTCATACTACAGACTGTGTATATACAGGCACCTTTTCCACGTAGTCCATAGAACTTCAAGTATAAATATACTCCTTTTCTTTGCACAGACACACATGCACACACTTACTTCCCTTTCTCCGAACAGACAAGCCTTTGTTGTTAGGCTGTCTCTGCTCTTCTGGTCTTTCTTTCCCTCCTTGTTTCTGACTCTGTTTTCCCTAATGCTTGTCTTTCCCGCTTATTCAGGCTGCCAACTAAGCTGCAAGGTGCTGCAGATGAGCCGCTTGAAATCATGTTTGTCCAAGGCCTTTTCCTGGGGCAACGTGCGGCTTGTTAAAATGGCCCCCCTGTGTGCTCTCTCAGTGAATCCCCCCCTACCCCATTTTAAGGGTACAAAATGCAGCATTTTGATGAAACATTTTCCCCCCCCGTGGGACACTCTGTGCTGCAAGGGAGACGGACTGGGCTCCTCCTCGGGGAGGTGCAGCATCGCCGTTGCAATAGCAAAAACCCTGACAACCGCTCTCGCAAACACCCTGCTCTTGCCAGGACAGGCCGAGTGGCCATATCCAGCCTGCCTAGGCTCGCCCACACACCTTGGCCCTGGGCAATGCTCCGCCACCCCATTTGTTTGACAGGTGGGTTGCTCGTATGCTGGAGCTGAGGGAGCAGCAGAAAGCCGGGGTGCAATTAGTGGTGGGCGTGAGTGACATGGGCTCTTGGGCAGCCAGGAGGGGTTTCAGGGTGGCTTGCTGGCATCAGCAAAGGCTTGCAGCTTTTGGGAGAGCCCAACTCGTGATAGGTGATCCCTGTTGCTGGAGTAGGGGCAGGTGGCTAGGCTGTGCTGCACTGCAGCATCAGGAAAGGGGAGGCGGTGAGGGTCTCCCCTCACCCCCATGCTGAGCACTCAGGACTGCTCTCTGGCCATTCCTGGGGAGGTTTCTTGCACCTTGCTGCTGCCTGGTCTGCCCAGGGTTCTCAGGATCCAGCCTTGCTGGGGCTTTTGCAAGTGGTGGGCTGTTGCTGCTCCTGCCCCTGCCATGAGCTGCCAGCCTCTGCAGTGGGGCAGGGCCTATGCCCTAGGGCTTCAGCCCCAGCCAGGTTTCAGGTGCTTTCCCAGCTGTGTTCTGCATTTAAATAACAGCTTTCTGCTGCTCAGAGTGAGTCACCTCAGGGTAGAGACTGGGGCTGTAAAGAGGTGCAGGGGTGATACTGAGAGGTACATGTTGGCTCTGCAGGATTTGCCCAGTGCAAAAACAGCTTCTGGATTTATGCACCTGAATGCTAGCAGAGTCCTGTCTCAGCAAAAGGAGCTGTGCCAAGTGTCTGCCCCTCTTCTCTGTCTACGTTGACCCCAAATGCATCCATGTGTTGCGGGAGGCTCTGCTGAAGCAGGATGAATGGATGCCAACTCAGCTGAAAGGGATGTGGTGTGGCGCAATGCGGTGTGGGAGGGAGCCCTGCTTTTGAGGATGCCTCTTTGGCTCCACTCTGTGGTGCCCCTGAGGGTGGTAGCACCTTGCTCTAAGCAGCCGTGAGAGCGACACTGGTGGCAGACCCTTGGATAAAATACATTCAAAGACACCTCACTGGGAAGCTGGCCTCCATTGGCTTGTCCCGGCAGTGCTGTGCCAGCATCCCCCTTGATGCTGGACCCATTTTCCACCCCTACTGGTCTCGGTCTCCTGGGTCTCTCACTGGGGTTAGAGTCCTAAACTGGTCACATGCTCTTCACTTTTTTGCCCTTTCTTATTTATTCTTTTCTGTTCAGAACAGACATGAGGCAGGAAGCAATGTCCAGCAGATGTACTGCCTGTCCTTCATGGTCTTCTCAGGACAGTCTACCTCTTCAGGACAGCGACACCGGTGCTACTTCCACTGGCTTCCCTCTTTTCATCCCTTCATCGCAACCTTGTGGTGAGTCACAACAGTTATATTTATGTCTAACAGAGCCAGGTTTTGTGTAAGTTGTTTTATTTTTCAGCGAGCTCTCTCATCTGCTCAGTCAGGGGATGGCAGCTGGTGCTGCCATGGTGGGGAGCATCTCCAGCTCATTTTGCTCCACCACTCCATTTGCCTCTTGCACAGGGTTCCCAGCCAAACCAAAGACAGGAGCCAAATGTATCTTGTGTAGAGCAAGGGCTCCAGCTCCCCATCCCCAGCAGCTCACTGGCCTGGAGACCTCTAGGCATAAACAAAGCGCAATGTTAGTGGAAAATTGGTACAGCCCCCACAAGGTCCTTAGGAAACATGTGAGCCCGGATGGAGCCAGCTGTTCTGCGTGGGAAGGTGAGAGGTTAGCCCAGATGACACGAAGGAGAAAGGCGAGCCAGAGCTGGAGCACGCTATTTGTCTTGTGGCCGAGAAGATGAGGGGCTTAGGCTGGATGTGGGTGAATGGCACTCGGCCACGTTTTGAGGAGTGACCTCCAAGGCAAGCTGAAAGAGCCATACATATCAGCTCTTGTGAGGATGTTGGAAACCGCACAGCCCCGGGAGGCTGATAGTGCAGTGTATTTCTATTTGTAACCATTAGCTGGGTCTTTGCACAAGCTTACTGTCGCCTGCAGTCTTATCTTCACAGTGAAAGGCAGAAACCCAGTGCACAGCTCCTCCCTTTGCTTCTGGACTGGCTTTGTGTGATAGATAAGCATCCAGGCTACCAAAGGAAAGAAAATCTCTTCTGTACAACCCCTTGCATCCTGACGAGGTGATTCAGGTTGAAAAGGTTGTTTCAAACGTAATCTGTGTTCTGGGATCTGGGCTGGATGTGGCTACGGATACTGTGAAACGTGTGTGTTACGCAGCGTGATTTGTTGGTGCTAATGGGGAGGCCACAGCTTTATAGCCTCCTTATGAAATCCAGCTGGGCTCTGCGTGTGCGTGTTGGGGGTAATCTGGACTCACACACTGAAAGCCCTCCCTCTTACCACTGCCATGGCTTCGAGACTCAAAGCAGAGGGTGAGGCCACATCCTCTTTGTGAAGTGAGTTGAAATGGCCCAATTTTCCCTCAGAAGTTTCTGGGTGACCAGCCATGTTAATGCAGCTGCAGCTGTGTCTCCACAGGGATGTTGTTTTTTCAAACTGTAACCGAGAACAATTCCCTCAAAGACGCATTGAGGATAAAAGTGATTATGCTGGAAGGAGAAGTGTTGTCGCTTGAGTGGTGCTTTGGCTCAGACCTCTTCCCTCAAAATTGGAGAACTGTAGGATCAAAGCTTAATTTAGGCTGGAAGGGACATCCCTGGACGCCGTCTAGTCCAAGCCTCAATGAATGCAATGAAGCAGGTAGACTGTGAGGCATCGTTGTGTTGCTGGGTAGAGAAACTTTGGAAATAAATCTTGGCTTGGTGGGATTCAGTGGGACTTTTGCAGTAATGTAAGAGGGGTCAGGGGTTTGGCCCGGCTGTGGATCACATCCAGACTCTTGTGTGCCCACGTCACCCTCCAGAAGGGCGGTGGTGCTGGTCCAAGCACGATCCCTCACTTCATCATGGTAACGCTGCTGCCTTCGCCGTTCCCTGCCGTGCCTGGCTGGGACAGCATGCTCTGTGCCCGTCATCGCGGTTGTGCTCTCCTTGCTTCGGCTGGATAAATAATTGCCTGTTTCCCTCTCTGCAGTGACTATACGTCAGTGTACTGAAGGAACCGCAAGGGCTGCGTGACACGCTGCTTTGGCTCCCCCCGTGAAAGGAAGGTAGGAACGTGATGTGCAGGGCAGGCACATGCTGACCCAGAGGCAGGCAGCTGGGAGAAGGCCACCTTTGATGTCATGCAGCTTCACGTGGGTGGTGGTTTTGCCTTGCTGCTGCTGCTCCCTTCTCCTGACGGTGTCCTACACACCTCTCCTCCCACCCTTTTGCAGCCAGGGGAAGAAAGGAAGGTACTTAGAAACCTGCCTCTTTAAAAAGCAAATGTTCCTGCTGGCTAGAAGCAGTCATGCCGTGTCATACCCTTGGTAGGAATTGTATCTTGTTGCACAGAAGGTTAACACGTCCGGTGTTTCTGCTGTCTGCGTCTCTCAGCACGTGCTCTCAGGGGCCCAAACCCTTCCCCAGACCTCCCAGGTTTGCATGAGTTTGCAACTGTGCTTCCTGCTACTGGTTGGTCTGGACGTACGAAGAGAACAAATGTTGGATGTTATTTTGCACTTCAGTCAGGTCGTGCTACAGCCAGGAAGCACAATGGTTCGTAATGGAGAACATATGGGATCTCACACAAACACCCTCACTCGCTCCGTCCTCATTTCCCTGCCTGTAAAATGGAAATAATAATTCAGTACCTCAAAGAAGAGTTGTGGGGCTTGCTTGACAAATTAAGATTTGCGAAATACTCACAAACCTTCATCCAGAAGGGGTGACAGGAGGGTGTTGGGTTTTTAATTGCAGGAGCATTGGTGGTCTGTCTCCTTCCCTTGCACCTGATGGAAAGGAGATGCTGGGTGGCCTGTTTGAGGGACAGGCTGTGGTGCATGGGGTGCTCAGTGTGCTCGGTGGCTACTGACCACACGAGGACCTCTGAGGGTCCCACTGTACTGGATGGGGATGTAGCAGCGGAGTGACCCGCCTGTGTCCGTCTGCGTGATGGCCACCCTGCAGCCCTTGTGGCGACGGTACCCGAAGTGAGATCAGCCTCGCTCAGGGGGTGTCGGACAGTTTCTCTGGCCCTGTTGCCCCATAGCTGTCTGGTCTGTTTCTCACTGCTTGCCTGGAAAACTGGTATCGTCCTATGCAGCCATCCTTGCACACACGTTCTCTACATCAAATGCTGACTCCAAGAGCAGCAGCACAGTCCCCGCAGATAAGAATATTTCCCCAGCTAGTCACAAAAAGTAAAAGTCAAGGGACTATTTATTTATTTTTTCCTCCTCTACCTCTTTTTTTTTTTAAAGCGAGGCTTTTTATTTTGCCTTCAAGGAAAGCGGTACTTATCTTTGTCTTAGAGCTGTTTTAAAAAAAAATCATTTTCCTTTTCCACACTGACCTTTCTGAAGCAGATGAAAGGAATAGCCTTTAGAGAAGAGAGCTGGGTAAGGCAGAAACTCCTCCTCTTCCTCCTCGTCATCCAGGGCGACGCATCCTCACTCCCTCCATCCCTCGCTCTTGGCATTGGTTTCTGGGGGAGGAGGACATTGGCTCCGTTCTGCTTCCTGACTGACAGGCTCTGACACCCCCCGCCCCCCAAGGTTGGTTGATATTTTCTTGTCTGTTTTCCTCCCACTGAGCCCAGCACACTGATGTGACGAGCTTGAGGCTCAAGACTTATCAAGAGTGAAAGTCTGGGCTCCCATAACACAGGAGGTCCTCTCCAGTATTCTGTGGCGGGGGCTGTAGGGGGTCCTCCTGGTGCCCAAAGCCACCTGAGAAGCAGGGTGGCTGAGCTGCACTGTGACCCGTGGTGTTTGCGTTTGGTCAGGGCGACACTGTGTCTCCCAACATTTCAGTATGGCCTGAAAACCTGAAAGTGTGAGCACGCAGCACAAAGAAGTTGTCCCCAAGACCCCAGCTGCTCCTACGTGGCCAGGGAAACCAAATGGCTGGGAGAGCTCCTGGAGCCAACAGTGCCAAAGAGGGTCCCCAGCAGCTCCCCCCGATGCAGGGATGGGGCTGGCACCTCTGCTAGGCCAGGGATTCATCCTGGCAATCCTGTGCGATAGCTGGTGAAAATCTGTCAAAGCTGAGATGCACTGAGCAAACCAACTCGCCAGTAAATGAAGTGGCATTTTTCCAGAGAAATTTTTGCTCAGCAGAAACTGTGAGGCTGCATCTGATATGGACTCTGTAAATGGCCATTAGCCTGTTGCGGATGAGAGCAATGTAATTGAATTTAAGGAAAAGGTTTAGGAGGGAATAAACTTTCTCTTTTGCATAGTTTCCCAGAAACTCTTTCTTTTTTTTTCTCCAGTTGAGAGCTGAAAATGTCAATAGGTTGCAGTTAATACACGGAGACAAAAATAAGAACCAAGGGAAGGCAAATGAGAAGAAAAACTAGGGATGTCCATCTTCACTAGAGCTGGGCGTACGTAGCAATAAACATTCACAAAATGTGCTTGTGAATAAAACATGCAGACTGTCTTCCTTAGCGATTGTGACGCATTTTATTCCCAAACACTCTGTTGAAAAAAAATTTTCTACCCACAAAGACGTTCATGAAAGCAAGCTATCTTTTAGAGTAATGTGAATAAATATAATTGAATGCTCAGGCCGGCGTTATTCTCAAAGCCGTTTTGAAGAGCCCTATCAGTTGCATAATAGGCTCGTGGAACAATTCGGCATGATTGCAAATAACTCACGACGAGGAGAGGATGTTTCTCCCGCCTATGAAGCATGGCGCCTAGCTAGAAGCGATACAGGATGACTTACATGACCAATGGCATAATGTAAACAGTGAGTGAGGAGTAGGATATTTTCAGCAACAGGGTCCCAACTAAGCCATATGTTAAAATGCCTTCACACAAACTGCTTGTCACAGCCACCCGAAAAGCAATCCCATCTGTAAGTAGACAGGCTGCTGGCTGATAATTCAGGGACAGATAACGGGGCTGCGTTTGTCGGAGCATGCATCTGCAGTGAACAATTTGATCAGCTTTAATCATACGTGAAAGCAACGTGAAGTGTAAAGTTGTGGTCAATCAGTTAGAATTAATCCCTCCATCAATGTCACCGAACCGGAGACGAGGGCAAGTTGGTGTTATTTTCCCGCTTCGCCCATCGCCAAGAGGAACGGCTCTCCCTGCCCGCAGGCATCCCCACCTTTCCTGCACTGGCCTACATTCCTCTTCGTGAGCCTTCCCTGCCCATGGTATCAAAGGCGGAGATGGAGATGAGCTATCGGTTCACACAGAGTCCATTCACCTCTGGGTGTTTTGCAAAGTCCTTTCCAGTGGGTTTTTCATTTTTTTTCCATGTGTAGCAGCGAGTTGCATTTCGTACGCCCCAAATGCCTGGGCTTTCCCGGCATCTCCCGGATGGCTATTACACATTAAACTATAATTGCACCGTCAGGGAGTTTTCCTTTCTGATGCTCTGCCAACATGTTCCCTTTAAAAAAATTATATCTATCGAGGTTAGCAGCTTGGGCAGGAAATAATCCAGACAAATGCAGGCTGCCCCATCTTTGGGCCAATTAATCTGAAACAGATATCCAGTGAGAGGGTGATAGCGGAAATGCTGAATGAGATCTGTGGGGAGCGGACAGCAATTTAGCCAGGCTGTAAACTTGCAATTCAGATGCTGGCAGCAGCACTCGGCGATTATGGGCTACAGAAAGGGCAGAGGAGGACCCTGCTGCAGTGGGCAAGGGATGATGTTTCTGCGGGCAGCAGCTACAACGCTGTGTGCTTCGGGCATCCCAGGGCCAGCTCCCATCTTGACAAACTGCTAGTCATTTCTCGAGAAAAAGGCTAGCAAAGCTGCTAGGTTAGATTAGCATTCTGGTGGAAATAGCCTGTTGGTAAAGTGCAGGAGAGAAGCCTGCATTGCTCGGACCCTCTGCCCAGGAAACAGGTTTCCATGCAGTGCGGCACAGGCTAAAGGGCTTCCCTGCGCGTGGGCCGGATCTTGGTAATACAGAGAGCATCCGTGGAAGATTAAGAACAGCACTTTTGGGGCAGAAGCACTAGTAGAAAGCTGGGCAGCTGCCTGGATGGGGCAGCGTGGACTGCAGCAGAGCCCACGGGTAGGGAAGTTGTGAGAGCCTCGTTTCTCCACTCTGGAAACTCAGCAGAGTCTGCTGCAACTGGCAATTCCTGGCAACCCCCTGGCAGGATGATAAATTAAGAAAACATGAAGTAACTCAAAACATGGCAAAGCAAAGAGGAAAAGCCATGTATTTCATTTTCTTTATTCCATCTATGAGGATTTGAGACTTTTTGGCTTAGAAAGGAATGAAAAATTGTTCCAAATGCTTCATTTTGACAGTACTGAAATGAAACCTTTTGGCTGACTGAAGAGTTGGTTGGTCACTCTTTTTTTGTTTTTTATATGAACAGCTATGCAGGCTGTGACGAGCCCATGAAGATTTTGGCGCCATCAGATCTGAGCCTATGTTGGAAAAAGCATTACCAGTTGTATTCAGGTGCAGCATCAGCCCATCACCAGTAGGAAAGAGGGGGGGCATGGGATGGGAGCATGACTTTCTCCAAGGAGTGCCATGAAGTCTGTGATAATCTGATAAGCATTAACCAACGGGGGAGGAATGTGTCTAGGAAAAGTTTGATAGTGAGGTCTAAGAGAAAGAAGGAGATTACCCTGAAATAACGAATGCCTTTGCACTACAAATTGATTTGGAAAAAAAAAAAGCATTTTTCACTCATTCTCTCTCTCTCTCTCCTGTTTGATTTGTAGTTATAATGAAAATAACACAGTATCTATAAACCCTCTCTCAGAAGCTCTTCTTCCATTCCTGACCCTACCTTAGAAAAAACCTCAAAGCAACAGAAAACCTTAGACAAAAACGTTCAGGAATGGGTAGCATGCAATATTTTTTATATAGATTTTAGTCCTTCTAGTTGTGCTATTTAAGAATGAATTGGATGCAGCAGGGAGGTCAGCAAGAGCTGTTGTTAATAGCCACTCTCTTTCAAGGTACATATAAAAACCCCCAAACACATTCCCTTTATGAAATACATAGCTGAAATGATAGGAGCTGCTATCCAAATTGCAAGCGGTACAAAAGGTGGGTCAGATATTTGAGCTACGGGAGGAGAGGTGCGACCAGAGAAGAGAGTAACTGACTGTAAGCACAGGAGGCCAGTGTGGAGCGAGGGAGTGAGCTGTATCACGTTGTGCAGAAACGCCACAAAAATATTACAGAAGCAGATAAAGGGGGATGTAAGCAAACATCAAAGAAGGGTTTGTAGCACCACTTTAGAGAGTTTTAGGGGAAACGAGCCTGAAACAGTGAATGGGAAATCTCTCCTTTGTTTCCCTTCTGTGTTTAGGAAAACAGGCTTTACCGGTGCTTGCATCCTCAGTCCTTCTTCCAAGGAGAGAGATGTCCCCTGCATTGCTGCGTGCCCTGCTGCAGGACAGGCACGCTGCGAGGGCACGGCAGCGGGGGGTGCTGAGGGGCAGCCAGGGCACTCATTTTCTCTCTAACGCTCTGCTCCCCAGTTGCTCAAAATGTTCATCTTTCAAGCAATGGTCACTATTCCAGCCTGGGTCTGTGCAGAAACGTTGCATTCTCTGGAAAATGTGAAGACATGTGGTTCAACCGATTATTAGGAAGAAAGTAGAGGTGTTCTTAGCAGCCTTTTGGCCAAAACCCGCGAGAATGAAAGGCTGAAATTAGGCAGGGAAGTAACCTCTGCTACGAAGAGCTTTTTCAGCTTATGCCTGCAAAGTCGGCTTTCTTTTGAGCACATTTTGATTGCTTTAAAGTCAGGTACTGTGTGTACATGGTACTGTTTTGTGTGACTAAGCTCTCAAAGTGAGCAGCTGAACAAGGCTTTGCAGTCTGCATGAGTGGCTGATTTCCCTGCACAGTGACAAGTCTGGTTAAATGTATCGTGGGCTGTGCAAAATGTGTGCAGAGCCCTGGTCTGACCCCCTGCAAAGCTTGGAGAGGGGCAGAAGACCCTGTACCGCAGCTCCTTGGTGCTTGTTAGAGGCAAAGAGCGTGCGGCTGAAATGGCTGGCGGGACAGCCAGGGAAGATGACCTCCCCTACGGCTTTAGGAGCCCTGCAGCTGCTAGTGGTCCTGGAGGACTTCTCCTAGACCTTTCAGGGAAAATGAGGTGGACAAGAGATATAAAAGCCAAAGCACTGGGAGATGGTAAAGCACGTGGGATATTCTGTTCTTTGGGCAAACAGACGTGATGTCCACAGCTACTTCCGGTAGGCAGCAGTGCTTCAGAGACCTGCAGAACGAAACTCCTGTTTTCCTTCTGTTATTCTTTAAAGACAAAAATAAAACAAGCCTTCCCTTCCTCACGAACTAGGGAAAGCTGTAGAAACGGACACCAAGGGGAATGGCTGCCTTCTCCAGGATGGGAGGCAGGATTTCTAGCCGGCGCGAGTGGGAAGGGAGCCATAAGGTACAAGCAACTTGCCCGAGCCATGGCGTGCTGCTGGGCTGAGGCTGCACCCAAGCACCTTGCTCTCACGCTGCCCATCTCCCCGACTCTGCCTCCTCTCACCCCTCAGGGGCGCAGCGCCTGAGCCGCCCCCATCTCTCTCTCTGCAAGCACTGGTGTGTCAGCATCTGCCATAGGCATTAAATCCATTAGCCCTCGAGCGCCCCACGGGCTGCTGGCTGCTGGCCCCCCATAGGCAGCAGCTTTGTGCACGTGGCCAGGCAAAGGGGGGAAAGGGGCTCAAACTGAACATGGGGGTTTCTGGGTGTGGCGAGGGAGGACAAGAAGAAATGGGGGTGAGGCCAGAGGGGAGCAGCAAGAAACAAACCCGTCCTGCTCTTGGGCTGTACGTGGAGGCCTGCCGGTGTGTGGAGTGGAGGTGGGTGCCCCACCAGTGTCCCCCAAGAGCCAGGGTGGGCTGCTTCACCACTGTGGACCACTTGACCACCATTTCCCTCTGTAGCCCACTGCTTCCTCCCCCATGGGAAGGGGAGCAGCATCCTCCGAGGGCTGGCTAGTGCCTCGACACCTTCGGGAGCTCAGTTTGGAGGCCCCTGTCACACACTGCAGTCCTGGTCTGGCTGGAGCACAGGACTGGTAAAAGGATCTGGCAGAGCCGTGTCTGGCATCCCGTGGGATGGGAAGCTCGATCTGAACCAAAGGGGCCATTTAGCGTTGTGAATTATTGAGTGCTTTGCAACGCTGAGGAGCTGAGTGAGCCAGCTGAAGTCGAACAACCTGTGCTCTACTTTTAGAAACACTGGCTGGCCAGGGGGCCAAAACACCCCTCCAGCCCAGCAAAGCCATGGTGTGCAGGCTGGAGCCCCCCGCAGTGAGGTGGGGATGTGGGGGCCGACGGGAGGCAATGCTGGGGGTCTCGCTGGTGGCAGGCTGGGCAGTGGGAGTGAGGGAGGTGGGGATGCGCTCTCCCTCCGGGGCTGGGGAGAGCTGGCTGGGCAGTGAGCTGTGAGCCCGCTGCCGGTGCTTAATATTTATTAATGACTTGGAAAAGTGGGGGAAGCAGCGAAGCAGCAAGTTTTGCAGATGGCATGAAATTATTTAGGTTAGAGAAGACTGTGCAGGCACCTGGCAGGAGTTACCCAAGGTAGGTGAAGGGGCACGCAAACCTCGCTGTTGACAAACACGTCGGAGAAGGCTACCTCCACGCCGCCGCCTCGCTGGGTTCTCAATCGAACGCAGCCGCCTGGGTGACGGCGGGGGGAGGCTGGGTGTCACCTCACACAGTTCAGTGGGAACATCTGCTCAGTCTGCAGCAGCCGTCTCAAAAGAGAACAAAATGGCTGGCTATATAAAGAACAGGATAAAAAAAACCCCATGCTGAAAATACCACCTTTCTGCTGTCTAAGCAGAGCAGGTGAATTATGGGCTGGAGTCATCCTCTTGTTGCACGAGTAACATAGACGAAGAACAGGGAGCAAAAATGGGCACAGAAAATGGGCAGAGAAAGTGAAAATAGCGACTGTCTTGTTCCCGCTTCTATGAGGAGGATTGTGGTGAGGTGTTTGAAAAATAAAGACAAATCAGTTTATCCTCCTAAATAAGGCACAATCAAAGAGACATCCATTGACACTGATGGACAAAATGGCTAATGGGGGCAAAGGGATGGACATTTTAAGCAGTGCACCATCAGCCCAGGGGATGAGATGGCACAAGGTGCATCATGCACTCCAAGAGTCCAGCGTGATTCAGGGTAGGACTGGAAGTGCGGGTGAATCACAAAGACATTCACGTTTCACGTCGAGGTTAGGAGTTGGCATGGCAGCTACCAGGGTGCAGCTCCTAAGAGTTGCCCTCGAGGCTCCCTGCAGCTTTTCCTTGAGGCACACTAGTGGCCACACTGCGAAGGTGATGCTGAGCTGGGAGGGCAGGTGAGTGGCCCCGCCAGCGGGGCAAGGCCATCACCACCTCTGACTTCTTCACAAAAGAGGACCGAGGTGGCGGGCTGTGTCACCAATATAGCTGGGGGAAAGAGGCAGAGGAGATTGGGGTTTACATCAAAATGCCTGCTACTTCTTGCCTCCCCACCTACACGTCGGCACCCAGGACTGAGGTTCAGTCTTCTCCCTGCAGTGGGGTGGCAGCGTCTCGCTGCCTGGGGCTTTCGCTGCCTGGTGCAGAGGGCTGCGGGATAAACGCAGCGTCCAAAGGTTGGGCCTTGGCAGCTAATGGAGAAAAACATGAGTTGGAAATAGCTTGTCTCAGAGATGCATATATTTGTAACACTGAAAAGGAGCTGTATATCACCTAGGATCTTAAAGCAGTGGGGCTGTAAACAGCATTCGGTCCCTTGCACAGGTCTTTTTCACTCCTCCAGAGCAAGGCAAGGGGAGTCATCGCTCATCACGGGCGCTCGCTGCACCGCTTCGTAAAATTCTTCTAGAGTGGTTAAATCACTCAAGCAAGACAAGCCTTCGCCTCCGATATGGCTAGGAAATGTGACCTAGTTAAGCCCAGCCGTTCTGAGTGCGATGAAATGGAAGCGACTTGCGCTTGCTGAAATTTGACACCAGAAATGGGGCATTTGCTGCTCTCCCGGCCAGTGGAGCCACGGAGCCCGCGGCGTGTGTGTGTGGGGGTTGGTGGGTGCACAAGGTAGCACACTGCCACAGCAACCCCGTCCCAACCCTCCTCAGCTGCTGCCACCCTGATGGGCGCCAGGGACCCCTACAGCCACAGCCATCCCCGCTGTGTGCCTTACTTTCCTCCATGAAATCCAATTAAAGGGTGAAATGAATTTCAGAGTCACTGCTAGGGGCCGGGAAATGTCCATGCACGGGGGGAAAAAAGGCCTGTCTGCTGGTGCTGGAGCAGCAGAAAACTGGCTCTGGTCTCATTTTAAGCCCAGCCCCACTGAAAAGCTGCTGCCGCGGCTGCAAGGGAGCTATAAACGTACCATGCAATAACGTTATTGCTTTGATGGATGCTGTAAAGGCTTTGAATGCTTTTTTTTTTCCCCTTTAACACTGTGGCCTTGTACCTTGCAGCCTCCCTTGCTGTAATGTGCCGGTTTCTTTTGTAACTCAAATCCTGACCCCTCCTCTCTCCCTCTCTCTTTTAATGGGCAGAATACCTTTATTTGCTGCCCCTTTCCTGGAGGAAAAAAGAAATGCTCTACCATTTGAGAAAAAAAAGCCTTTCTCTTCTCCTCTTGCTGCTCCCAGGGCAGGTTTATGCCTCTCCAACACTGATTAGCGCAGAGGTGACCACAAAGGAGCTCCAGTGCAGGCTGCTCAAGTGCCTGGAGCTCTTCTCTTGGAGAGGGACTGGCCTTGTGGGGACTGCGGGCTCCTCACGCCTCTGGAAGAGAAACTTCTTGGTGCTGAAAGTCATTGGTTTTGGCATTTTCTGCCTCAGAAATAGTTTCCCTTTTGACAGTGTTAGCTTGGGGCGGTCCACTCAAATGCAGTGCTGATGTCTTGGACCGCCCATGGGGCTGGCATGAGAGCCTGGGAGTGCACCACGGTGATGTGACCTTGATTTGCCATTTTAGGAGTGCTGTCCAAACAGCTGGACTGGCTGATGCAATGGATCCTTTCCCAGAAGGATCCCCGCCATCCTCCCTCACTTCTCAGCAGCTTTCCTCCATCCCTCCCTCCCCAGTGCTTTCCCCCTGCATGCCCTCAGGCTGTGGAGCTCACTGCTGCCAGTTAGGATGGAGGCCAAAAGCACAGAGGGGTTTGCAAAGCAATTAGGTTCAGAGGAGAAAAGGTCCCTGAAGGCTATTAAAGTTGCAGGCGCAGCCTCTGGCTCGAGGAGTTGCTACGCCATGGACTGCCAGAGGCTGGGAGGGTCCTCTGGGGAAAGTCACACTCTATGCCTGTCCTGGCCTTTCTGCACTTTTTCCTTAAATGTCTGCTCCTGGCCACTGCTGCAGACAGCGTACCAAGCTGGATGCCCACCAGTCTGGTGAAGCATGGTCATTCTTACGTCCTGCTCTCCTGCAGTTTTCTGATTTTGTTCACCCTCCTTCTGTCTCTCTGGTTCCTTCCCTGCTAGGATGACTTCTCTTTCCCACTCTGCTCTGGTCCTCCTTATATGATTTGTTTCAACGTTCAGCCCTTGCTTGGCTTCAGCTGTGGGTGACTCATTCTCCGTGCCTTGCCTCGGTCCCACCTCTTGGCTGTCTCTTGGACATCTGCTCTGCGCTGCATCATTCGAATGTAGCCTGCCTGAAAACGAAGCCCTACTCTGTCCCCTGATATAGCCCCTTTGCAGCAAAAACCTGCCTCCCCTGGAGAGCTGAGGCTTCTCCAAGGGCACAGCCGGGTCCCCAGTGGATAGCATCAACAACAAGGCATTGGTACAGTCCTCTCCTCCTATCCCCAGCCTAAAGGTAACTTTAACTATCTCCCAGTCAGCCTGGAGTCACAAGAGCAGTAGAGGGACGGAGCAGCACAAGCTCCCGCTGTGCTCATTGGGCTATTGCTGGCTACTCAGTTACGGAGATCTTCAAGGCTTGTTGGGTGCAAGGAGCCATGCAGAGCCAGCTACCTGCTTGCACTGCTGCCCCGTGGCTCCCTCCCTGCTCCTGCACCCAAGTCCTGAATGAGCCTTGCTCAGCGTGCTCTGCCTTCCTCTCTCTCTTCATCACCCACCCTGCTGCAGGGCGGCACAACTTCTCTGATGAATTCCCTTCTCATGGGAGGAGAGGGAGGAAGTGAGCTGCTTTGCGCTACCCGAGGCCCTGCTGAGAAGAAGGGCTGCCCCATCCGTGTTTGTTTCACAAGCCAGGTCCCCTGGAGACCCCAATTCCTCAGGGGCACTGAGCACAGGGAGCTCACTGCAGGAGGATGCATGTGTACCCGTAAGGATGGAGTAAGAGTATAATTTCTTTTCGTCTTACTTCCAAGTTTGCTTCCATGTGGGGCTTTGAAGTAAGATGTAGCTGGTCAGCAAGGGTATAAAATCTAACAAAAGTAGAAGGTTGAGTTTCAGGCCAGTATCATTAGACTAGGCAAAACTCGATGAATCTGTTTCCTTTCTTCCCTCCTCTCCTTAAATGAATTCAGACCAGGCCAATGTTTCCTTCTTGGTGAAGGATTTCTGAGGTTCTGACTCCATGGAAAGTTTGACTGGCGTGGGTGCGCGGCCAATTTTTGAAGACAGTGTTTGTTGAGGGTTTGCTCAGTGCTTGGAGTATAAAATTGAACTAAACAGATACATTCAGTTGCTGTGCTAAGAGTAAGGGCTTTATGTGTGTACTGGCCAAACACACAGGAAGGATTCTGCTGCTGCGAACCCAAACCAACTGGCCAAATTAAATACAAAGATATGCACTTAGGAAACTCCTGTGCAGATTTGCAGTTGAATAACATCTGTGCTGGGAAGAGACAAAACCCAGGTGCATTTCCAAGTGAAGGCTTCCACAGCTTCTACCGTCAACAATAAGAAGTCATTTTATAGGTGCTTTTAACCTTGAAGCATCTCCAAGTGCTTTGTAGATCTGTGTGTATATATGATCATTTGCCCAGCAAGGAAGGGGAGGCGCCGGGGTGGGATGCAGCAGCCATTCTGCATTTATCTACAGTGCCCTTGGGCACCTTCTCCTCCTTTCAGAGCCCTGGAGTGCACATGCAGTGTTGTTAGCTCTAACTTCCTCCTCCAACCTCCTTCCCCTGCATTTCTCCAGGCTTTCTCCGTATCCCTCCTTGCATTCCCTGCTCCCACTTTCACCCTTCTGTGCTGCGTTTCTTGTGCTTGTCTCTGGCCTGTGCATGCAGTATTGCTCTTCCTTGGCAGTCCTCTGCAAAACCATCCTCCTGAATCACTCCCCCCGTTCCTTCCTCCCCTCCACACTCCTCCACATGCTTGAACTCTTAACTTTCAGTTGAATTTGCATGCCATGCCTGTTTCAGCTTGCATGCCACCTGGGACAGCAAAGATGTTTTATCTGCAGTGACAAATTGCTGCATAAAGTTACAGTGCTACATGAAAAGAACAACCACCGTAATGGTATTGCAACCTGATGGCTGTGATACGCCAGGGAGAAGAAAGTTAAAGAAAACAAAGGTCAGTGCTGATATATTAAGGTCTGAAAGCAAAGAAACATACTCAAAAGGTTTCCTTATCTAATGCTTTGCATTTAGACACTTTCTGAGATCATCTGTTGATTCCCAGAGTCTCCTGTTATAGGCAGAGGAAGGACAAACTTCCTTGCACCTCAGGGGTGACCAGAGCGTACTGATCTTAAGAGCCATCTAGCAAATCTCCATGGGGCTGAGGCTGAGGTTCCCAGCTTTCAATTATACCAGTGGTACGATTTAAATTGTCTCAAGTGAGGACTCCAACGTCATGTGCCTAACCTCACCCAGCCCCTACCACCTGATCCTCTGCCATACTCGTTCACCTTAATTTTTGCTTTTGGGCTGGGCTTCTTTGGGACTTCAGATGACTTTACAAGAGTGAGCGCTGCGTGGAGTGCTGGGCAGTCGGCAAGCAAGCTGCCCTGAGCAGCTGCTCATCATCTACCCAGTGCTTGCAAATCACAGTTTTCCACCGTTCTCCATGCCTTTGTCCCAAGCTTCGTCTCTAGCTCTTCAACACAGAGAGTAATTTATGATGTGCTTGTGTAGCACCTTGCACCGCAGGAGCGAGGTCTCTAAGTGCAACAGCAGTAACAGTTGGGTAATTAGTGATCTCCCTCCACCCTGGGCAGGAGCAGAACTGATCTCAGTGCAGCAGGCAGCTTGGAGCCTTTGGTCCATTCCCCAACAGACGTGGTGGATAGTCTGACTCATGTGGCATGCGTCCATTAGAAGCAGGCTTAGGATTGTCCTCACCAATTTCCACAACAAAACGGGCCGGAAAGTAGCCAGGGGACAGTATCAGGCCTCAGCTGTGAGTTCTTCTAGTCAGCAAAACGTGGAAAACCAGATAGCTTTGACAGCTCAAAGGTAACTGAATACCATCGGTGCGAAATCTTAGGTTGTCGAACGAGATAGACACGTGAGGACAGTGGAAAACAGGACTGAAAGGGACCTTCTGTATCATATTGCCCTGCTGTTTGGGGTAGCTATGATATCTGTAAAGAAGTGCCTCACCTCCACGTTAAAACAAGTTGGGATTTTTGTCCTGATAAAACCTCCTGGAAGGCAATCCCAGAAATGCACTTGGGCTTCTTCTAATTTCCAGCTGAAATGTATTCCTGGCAAATTTATAGGCACTTGTTCTTGTGCCAGCGCTGCCCTTTCACTCAAATAGTTCTTCTCTCTTCCTGGTACTTCCCTCCGGGGTATTTGTAAGTAACAAATATATCTCTTCCCAGCCTGCATTTTGCTAGACTCAAGAAACCAAGCTCATTTAGTCTCTTCTTGTAGAAGAAAGCTCTCTCCTCCCCGGTCATCCTAAGAGAGAAAGGTGCAGAAAAGGCAATTTTAAATTAATTCATCTTTTATATGGACATACTATATTCTGTACTTCTGCGATGGCATTAAAATCTTGCTAGTTCTATTAGAAATCCCTCATCTGACATGTCTTAGGTTCACATTTGTCTTTCTCACATCTGCATGCTGTTGCCAGCTTACAGTCATTTGATCGGCTAGTGCGCTTTCTGCTCCTCTGTCACTTCCAACTGATGAGCTCCCAGCTGGTAGCAGAAATTCTCGTTATTACTCCCTCAGGGCATGACCTCGCATTTTGTACTATTAAATTTGATTCCATCTCTATTGCTTCTGTCCCTTTTTCGTAGGAAAACTGCTCTGATTAGTCACCGTATAATGCCTTAGAGACCTAAAGACATATTCACTATATTTTTATTTTTAGAAACTGTTTGCTGTTTCAGTATTTTCATTCAGTGAATGATGCTGATGTCTCTCTGTATTACCACATCTTTCTAACAGAAACTCCAGGCTGATGTGGAGAAGGGCAGGGGAAAATTGCCTCCCAGATGAAATATACGGCAAGAACAGGTATATTTCCAAACTGTTTCAAGGAAATAATTTTTAAAGTTATTTGTCACTCTGCTGCACAAAATGATCAGACACACTGTCCAATCAACAGCAAACCAGAAACGCACAGGTATGAAAATGTTCTGTTTTACCTAACTATTTTTTCCAAAGTGATCCACCGTTGCTGTGAGTGAATTTACTACGTCTCGCTGCTGGGACGCAGCTCTTGTCTGCAGAGCTGTCACAGTGATGGCTCCCAGCACTTTGGTTTTTAACCATTAAAACTATTTTTATGACGTTCAAAGTACTTCAGAAACAACTGTCTTTATTGCTTAATTGCTGCACTCAATTACTGTGGCAGTGGGCAGATTATGAAGATCTGTGCTGGTGATGAGAATTCATTTATTCTAACCTCTCTTTCTCAATTACAAATAATGCTATATGGAGGTGGTTTTTACCCAGAGAAGGTCTGATGCAATTCAAAACAACCCCCATGTCCTTAAGATGCTGTAGCAGCTCCAAAGAGTGTCTGACACTGCTGGTGCTTTGTAAGGAGACACCTTTGTGCGCTGAGGAAAATTGCCACCGCAAGAGCTATTTTATGGAAAAATGTATCTTAGGAAACAGCTGGGGAGAGGTGCACACAACAGTACTGCAGAATTTTATTTCCCATGTCTAAATTGTCTGGTATACATTTGTGAGGTGTTTCATAGGGCTGTGAGCTCTTTACTGGCTTTGTACGTGTTTGAGCAGCACCTAAAGCAGTGGGACTTCCTGCCCTGAGGGGACCTCTGCAAAGTCCATCTCTGCAAATGAGTATCGAGGTTACTTTGGCTGCTTGTAAACCAGAAAAGGCCGATGCATGTAGGGAGCTGTAGTACTGACATGGTATTAAAATCAAAGGTGGTTTCAATTTCTTCTCACTTATGCAAATGGGGCACATCCCAGAGGCTCATGACAATTTGCCATGGAGGTCTTCAGATGGACAAAATTCGGTTCTCATTGAAAGAACCAAACTTTCTTTTCACACTGTCTTCTGCATATGCTCTGAGGATCTCCTCTGTGTTGGGATGCCATGGGGATGGGTTGTCTGAGGGGAGGACGCTCGCTGTGTGCCCGTGATACAGGTGTTGGTGGCACCTCAATGCCCCGCTCAAAGTGTCAGAGGGGCAGGACCTCTGTGCAGCCTTTCAAGCTGTGCATCAGGTTTTTTTGCTTGGCAAAGACTGTATTTCCTGCCTTGTCCAGACATGCTAATGAGGCACCCGTGACATCTGACAAGGTCTACCTATGGAGATGTGAAAGAAAATAGCAGAGGGAGAGGGAAGGCGAAGCATCATTTTGGAAGCACGAGAACTTCTGAAACATTAATCTGGTGAATAACTCCCTGCCAACAGAATTTCACTAAACCACTGATCTGAATCATGTCGCAGATGGCATAGTCTTCCAAAGTGTTAGCAAAACACAGGGCTCAACCTTCAGTGGCCATGCATTGCTATTTCTGATCCAGCACAACAACATGCCTGTAAAAGACAGAGCTTGTAATAACTGCAGCTCAGGATAAAAAAAAAAACTCCAAACCTGTTTGAGATCTGAATAGCTGGCTTGCAGAAGGAGAATTGCCCATTTTGCTCAGTGCAGCAGTGAAGATGGGCTCATAGGATAAAGAGCACCACATGCTCTGATAGACTGTGAGATCTGCTTTGATGCCTTTTTATAAGTGTAAAATCTCGACTGGCATTTCTGAGTGGAAGGTGAAGGTGCTAGGCTTGATAAAGTAGGACCAGTCATGACACAAGTGGAAGGAGGAGGAAGAGATTGCATGTCAGCTGGGAGCCTCCATTTATATTATATCATGGCTGCAGGAAGAATTTAGGCTTGAAATGTTGTTTTAAGTACTAAAACCAGTGCGACCTGATGCCGGGATGGATAAATAGTAGTGCTCTTGGGCATGTGATCTCTGGTACCAGAAGCTACATCTGTGTTATCTCAGCCTAAGGTCTTTTTGGCACCTGAATTTAGGTGCCCATCCTGGCCATGTCTCAGCTTTTCAGTAAGAAAAGATTAATGGTCCCCACTTCCCCACACCTGATTTCCATGCAGGAGGACACACTGGCTCCAGGTGAGAGCTGTGGTTGCTCTGAGTTGCTCATCCGCATGGCCAGGACCCTGAGGAGAGCCATGGCACACATCCGAGGCACTCTCTAGGCAGGTCTAAAATATAAGAAGCTCTCCTGGGGGCCTGGGGTCTGGTAGCCTGATCTCAGCTGGAGTTTCACAAGAAGCAGAGCTGAGATTTCCATCACCCTGGTTTCCCAAGGAGGGACAGGCTTCCCAAGGACGCTGGTACCTGTCTCCTTACCCTGGCGTCTGGCCCAGAGCTACCACTGAGACGTCTTTACAAAAGATGGCCAGCTTCTGTTAGACATCTTTCACACACACACCCCGGCACAACGATGCTAAAAGAACAATGCTAAGGATTGCAAAAGCAAGCCCTCCACAAGCAGGAAGGCAATGGAGGAGAGCCAGAATAATGGTTGCCTTGTGCAATCTTATTTTGGGCTCTATGAGTGTTTAACTCGCCTGCTATTTTAGCCCCTGGAGCCCTGTCTCTCTTAGTGCACAGACTGCAGCTGCGGAGGGACTGAACAGCAAAACATGAGGACGGAGGAGGCTATTGCCGGTTGACCTATGCCACTTTTGTTGGAAAAGCTGGAAGGCGTGCAGTCATTGAGGTGGAGGCTGAAGGAAGAGACTGTCTCACTGGCAAGACACCGGAGTGCTGTCCCAGAGAGCTGGACTTTCTCCCTGCCTCCGCTGCCATGTGCCTGTGGGATATCATGGACATCACTTCAACCAGGCGTTCACAGGTATTCACTGCCTTTGTGTGCTCTTGTTTCCCAGTGCCCAGCTTGAAATCCTAGGGGTGCTGATCTCTGCAGTGACGGAGATCAGTGAGAGCCCTGCTCTGAACCTTGAATTCTATGCTAACGTGCTGGTCCTTGGGTAGGCAGACCCTAGGCAGCTCAAAGAAGGTATCAGAAATGACTGCCTCTTCCCATCAGGTGGTGAGCTGGTGATAATAAATGCAGGAGTTGCTGTAAGCACTTCAGCATTATAATGGTGTTATAGAAGAACCTAGGAGGAAATTCATAGGGCCAGAGTAACCGGATTTGAATAGCATGTAGTACAAAAGGCTGAGGAATCCATCAGCCGGAGGCAAGACCTCTCACAGAAGATGTCAGCCCAGCCAGTTAAAATCAGGCAGCGCTAGAAGAAACTGAATATAATGCCAACCTGCATAATAGACACTGCTACCACCTATCACAGTAATGAGATTTCATAAAGAAAAGCCCATCTCGGTGGCTTCCAGAAGGATTTCCTTTAGCAGACAGCTGGGCACCTGGGCTGATTAAACACAGATACAAGTTTGAGCGACTGCAACAGCCCATCACGTTTTACTGTACCCAGGCAGTTCTAGCTAAACAAGATGCAGCAAACACATCCAGTCCATTTTTAGCTCATCTCTGAATGTGTACACACTGTGAGATACCTAACCATTTAGTCCCTGCAATGAACATAGTGCAGCACAGGACCCATTAGAAGTCCTTCCATGGGAATGGGCGCCCTGCTCAGTCCCCAGGGGTGGGAATAGCATCTTGCAGCCTCTGCCATGAGACAGCAAGAGGCAGGATGCATGGATTTGCTGTCACCCAATCCTGCAGGATCATGGAGAAAAGCAGGACAATGATACTTCCTCTTGGTTAGAAGACAGGAGCTGCCATGGTGCTTCCTCTGTACTGGACGAGGACCTGAAAGCAGGACTTGGCCATGAGTCTCTCCACACTTGGCTCTGCTCGCAGTACAGCTGCGATGCTTCATGGCTGGCCAGAGCCGCAGGCACAGCTCTATCCCTCCCAGCAATACGTTGGTGAGGTTCTTACACCTTTTCGCTGGTTTGAAAATCAGCTGCTGCCAGTCTCAGTTAAGGCACTGCCAGCTGGAGTTGGGGCTATGCTTGTGATTTTGATTTACAATTGCCTGGCGACTTGTCGAAAGCAGTAAGACTCATCAGGGAAAGAGCTGGAGTGAAACCTTGCAGACACTGGGCTTGTAGGCAGGGAGCTCCTCAGACCTCGTTTCCCCCAACAGAAAGATTTTGTTTGACTCTCAGAGTGATCTGGGTCCCAGTTCCCTTCCTCAGGACCCCACTGCTTCCGTGACAAATGATGTCACATCTCAGTAAAAGAGTGGCTTCTAGCACCAAGCTTTTTGAGATGTCCTGCTTTACAGCCAGGGCTCAAGCAACAGTGAGACAATCTAGTGAAAAGAAGGGGACAGTGCAATTAAGTGAAGGGATGGCAAAGGCAGGGAAGGTCTAGACTTCTCTCCTTGTGAATCTTTGTAAAGCTGGGATGGAGGCAAGGCCATGATTCCTTAAATCACCCAACACCTGGAAGCCACTGGCAGGCTCACAGCACAGGCAAAATGGATGTTTATGTTACTGGTATTATTATTATCATCAGTCCTACTAACCAAGCAATGACAGAAAAATGCATCATCTGAAGAACAGTGTCTACCCTCCATTTCTGCACAATATGGCTGTAATTACACTCAAAGGATCTAATGACAAATTAGGGCCTAGTCAGTGCACTTTGAAGTCAACAAAAAGATTCCTGTTGACTTGAGTGGGCATTTGCCGAGGACCACAAGCTGCAGGAGGAAGACTGAATGGCTGTGATCCCATACAGGGCTCTATTAAGGGATGGCTTTGCCTCCACGAGAAGATCATTGGTGTCAGAGCCAGCAGAACTGAGAGCCCATGGCTGCCAAAACCAGGAGCACAGATTTATCAAAATCCCCATGCTGCGGTGTTCCCATTCACTTCTGATCTGTAGAGGAGTTGCATGCCGGTCCATAAGTCTCATCACTTACCCACACACCATCCTGTTGCATTCCTAGGGAGGCACCCTTCTAGGTCTACTATTTTCCTAGTTGTAAAATGGGACCATGTCATCAGCTCAGGCACCAGCTCAGAATCTGGCCTCTTTTTTTTTTTCCCCTCCATCTAGAAGAAAAGGCAATCCACACTAATTTTTTAAACTGGCAAAACTATTAAATCAGATTCAATTAGGCTCTTTCCACCCCTTGCACATGCCTGAAATAAAGCTTCTGTTATTGGAGTTTAGCTGACAATGCTTTTGTGCAAGAAAGGAAAGGCTCCAGTTAGTTTTTCTGTAACTGAAGCCATATGGAATTGAAACTTGTTGAATCAATAATGAAACATGTCTGTGTTACAGAGCAGTTTTGATTCCAAGACATACAATGGACTGTTTGCAAAGTCACGTTGCTGGTTAAAACTACGTTTTTTTAAATCGACAAATAATTTAGGGACTCAGCTGCTTAGGAGGATATGGTCTAGCTGACTGCCTGAGAAGGTTTTAAAAAATCCTCAAGCCAGCCTGAGGTTCTCTGTTGACTCACTTTCATAACACATTTAACTACACTGTGGCAAATGCTTGCCAGCCATTTAGGCGAGTTGCTTAAGACACGTCAAGAGACACGAAGAGTAAAAATGATTTCAACCTCCTAATTTGCCATCCATCCTTCCCAACACATGCATGGTAGCCGCACTGAGAAGCAGGTGAGTTGCTAATGCAGATTAAGTTGTCCTTTGAGGAGCTACTGCAATTAATCCACCCAGTAACCCCTGAACAAAGAAATATTTCTGTGACACATCAGTGTTTCCAGATTTGGAAAGGACTTGACAAGTGCCTAACTGAACTTGCACAGCAAGTAAACTGTGGTGGAGAAAAGAGTGTGCAGCCTCCAGAGGAGGGGATGGAATATCTCAGGTGGTAAAAAAGATACTTGCTCAAAAGTAGCATTTATTTTATTTAGGTGCTTGGCAGTGAAGGAGGAGGTTGGAGGATGTCAGAGGTGCTTCAGCAAAGCTTGCTGGTGACTAAAAGTTTCTTCACTTTCACGTAGCATGCCCGTAGCCACCTGAAGTCCATCTATACTACAATATGAGGTATTCCCCTCATTTTGGTTCTTGGCCTCAGTGTCACATGGCTTTGTAATGTGAATGTAAAGTAGCATTTTGTAGAACTCAAAAAGCTTTGGTAATTCTTTTCAAAAAGCTGAGCTTTTCTGAATTTCCTTTCTTGGCAGCGCTGGGCTAGGCCTGCCCAGAGAATATCGCATTTTATACTCTCTTGGTTCCTACTGGCCCTGGGTATAAGACAAGCATAAGACCTCTGCGCTTTCCGAGCAGGAGGAGCACTGCACGGTGATGGACTCCGGGCTGGCAGCTCGGGTTTCCTCCTCAGGGACTGTGGGAGCAGATGCCTGGAGCTCCGTTTTTTCCTGGGTTTTCTTTCTTTCCTCTCTGATTCTGTGTTGGGTAATTAAGGACTGAAAAGCTGCCTTAAGTGCAGCCTTGGGAATCGTATTTTACTGCAGACAGTGTTCTCTGTTATCAGTTATTGTATTATAATAGGGCCTAAAAATCCAATGCACATCTGATCCTCTCTTGGAAAGGTTTAGTATCAAAAACACATTAACCATGGAGGCAGATAAGAAGATACCTACGATTATGGTGCACCGTGGTACTGTAAATGGAGGTAACTTGAGCCAGTGTGCAGTGGAAAGAGGCAAGCACTGGTGGCAAATCGCTCAAATCCCAGTTCGGTGCCCCCAGCACAAAATTTGAGTCCTGTAGCAAGGGAATGGAAACGCCACAGGGGACAAAATCGTTACTAACCAAAATAGGTGACATCATCTGTGGTTGTATGGGAACCTGCCTGTCAGTAGGGGTATATATCAATTTCCTGGTGTGGATTTTCCATAGTAATTTATCACTCTGGCGAAAATAAAAACCCCAACAAAACCCAAACAAATGAAGTGAAAAAAACAAAAGAGCGCAATGTCTCATAATAAGCTCTCTCTGTTGTGGCAGCAGCTGCAGTTTCTCCTCTCAGATGTCTTTTCTGTTATTACTCAGAAAGTATCAGCAGCTGCTTAGGAAATATTCCAGAAAGATTCATTGAGAAGTTCCTGGTTGTTTTTCACATACTAATCTGACAGAAGTAACGTCTTCAAGGAAGGGCCTGGCTCTCCTGTTTTTCATCTGCTCCTCATAAATTAGTGGCTTCTGATAATGTGGTTATCTAAAAGGAAACAACAGCAGGAAGAATCCAGAAATAACAGGTCCAGGTGATGGGAGACAAGTACATTTTTTAAGTCACATAGGGGGTGTGGGAATTGCTTAGGTTATTTTAATGATCACTTTTGCATCTCTTTAATTTTGCTCAACCAAACTGTTTTCCAAGTGGGTGTATCTGGAGGCAACACCCATAAGAGGGATCATTTGGAAGAGACACAACACAGACTCCTCTAAAAGTGGACTTTTAGCATACCTTCAGGACATATCGACTCTGGAGTTATTTTGGTGCTGTCATTGTGCTCTGTGCTTTAGGGCTGGAGCGTGCTGCCATCAGAGTCTGGCCGGGGAAGCTGTCAGCATGGAGCTCAGTGGGACAGTCCAGAACAGGCACTCCTATTGCTAAACTTCGCTGTTCTTTCTTGCGTGCCTTCTTTTAACTGGGATGCCTGCTTGACAAGAGCATAATGAGGATGCCTAATGTGAGTCAGAGCTGATGTCTGATCTGAGTCAGGAAGCTGGTAGCTGGTGGTTCTTAAACAAGTCAGGAGGGTAGAGGTGAGCAATCATGTCAAGGCCAGAGTCCCCGCAAACCATGGCTGGAAGCTGTCACCCTGAGCCTTTCCGCTGCCATTGGCTCCTGGTTGTAAAATGAATCGCATTCCCATTTCCAGGTCTCTGGCACAATTCAAACGTCATCTTTTGAGTGATGTTTGCCCATCATTCAAAATCAAAGCCTGTTTGCCCTTCCCCTGTCCTTCTGTGTCATGGGCAGCCCTGCCTCTGGGCGCACTCCAGGCAAAATGCAAAGCTCCTGTTGGCATCCAGAAGTGAAGACAGGGGTCTTCACAGAGCCAATATGGAACCTCCAAAGCTCTCAAGACCATGAATCTTGCTGCATGGAGAATTAAATGCAAAAGCTGCTTCTTCCTCTTCTGCTGTCACTAGCGAGTAGGGGAAAAAAAAAATTAAACCTGGGTAAAACCAGTTTGGATCTGTGATGTCCAGTGCTGTAAAATGCTGTCCACTGAAGTATATAAGCTCTCAGGAATGTGGAAGAGATAATTGGAGGTTAATAGAGCTTTTACTGCTGGCTGCCTGGCCAATTATTTCTATGGAAAAATCCTGACTCTTTCCCTTTATTGGAGTGAGTTCATGATCGTCTATATAAAAGAAAGCTGTATTCTAAGAACACATACGCATTTGCATACGGATGGTGTTCTCTTGCAAATTATTTGAATAAAAATAAAAGAAGAATGAAAACAGTTTTCACTCAAGGGAGAAGTTAATGAACTCACTTCTCTTTCTTTCACTCCCTGATTAAATATTATGTTACCATTTTATCTTTGTGCATGAAGAGTAAAGCCCTATTCTGTATTTTGCCAGCTTCATTCATGAAGCTTTGTATTATTTTTACTGCAATAAAAAATTAAAAATTACTCTCTCCACATGAGAAGCAGAATGGAGAAGAGAAGAGCAGTAATTCCCTGCAGTATGGAGGAAGGAGAAAGTGAAAGATGAGACATCCTCTTTTGTTTGTTTGAATAGGCATGAGATGTGCTCCAACATGTGCTGACGGGAGCAGTCAGAAGACTGGCTACAGAAGCTCAACAAGAAATGCAAAAGGCATTACCTGCTATGTAAGATACCAGTGAGACCTTCCTTTCTGAAGGTTTTTTTTTTCTTTAACGCTCATTATTTCTGAGAGCCCCTGGGCTCAGTAGCAGATTGTACTGATGTTTTAAAGTTGACTGCTTGATCATTCTAATTCAGATCCTGTGGATTTTCAGTGTTGGTAGCTAAGCGGATTTCAGTGATTTTTCAGTTAGACCAAGTGAGCACCACTGGACTTCTTGTTCTGCAGTGTTCAGGTAGCTCAGCTGAGCTGGTGTTCGTCACATGGGGTACCGCCTTCTTTTCGGTGGCAGCAGAAGCGTTGGCAACATTCAGGTAAATAGGTCCAGATTTGTATGCCAGAAGATGATTCCACAATTGGCTTGGCATTTTATTAACACATGAGAAGGCTAGTGCCATGGATTTGTCAGTCTCAGGATATATGAAATTTGCTAGGAGTCCCTGTCTGAGACAGCACCAGAAAACTAGCTCTGTATGAAAGCAACTTCATGGGGAATGCCCATCACCTGCTAAATATGGCTAGTTTTCAAATGTTCTTGAGAATGTACATTGTTGCTTTTAATCTAGAAACGGATGCAGGGTTTTATAGAGGCTTAGTGCCTGAATGGCTTGCAGTCTTGTTCGATCAGCTGTTGAGATGTAAGCAGAGGCAACATGGAATCACAGAACAGATATCCACATGCAAACCTTGTAAAACACAGTGTTTTCTGGGGGAAGAAAAGCAAATTCCAAGTAAGTGAGAATGAAAAGCAAACAAACATGAGAATGAGGAAAGGAGATTTAGCATTTAGAAGTGGACCCCTCCATCCAGGCATTTCGTCTGTGCTGCTGGCCTATTGCTCTACGTGGTAGGAGCAAGGCTTCTAGCTGCCAGTCAACCATTTTCTTTTTGATAATTATTCACATTGCTGTAGAAATGGAAATTATCTCTATTTTCTCACTTCCCAATTGAAAACTGTAATTGCAGCTGTTCCGTCCTCCTTGTTTGGAAGTTTTACATGCAGAGAGTCATCAGCCAGGCTTGCCTTAAATCAAATCTTCCCATGCAGCCTGGGTTATAATCTAGCGAGCACAGCAGCTGCCTAGTCTCAGCAAGGAGAAAAGCAACACATTTCTCCAGCCACTGGCTAGGGAATTCCTGCTAAAAGAAAGGGGCTATGCCTTGTCTGATGCCTTTACAAAAACGTAAAGGAGTCAGTTTCCTGAGCGCTTTCACAGATATTGCTAATCATGTTAAATTGAAACAGGGCTTCCAAAAAGAGCATGTAAATCCCCATAACACACCTTCAATTTCTGTCTCCAAGGCTACCCGGCTGCCCTGATCCTCAGTGACAAGCTCTGGAAATGTCGTGATACGTCCTTTCGCACTAGTCCTTCCTCACTCTTCAAGCCTAGCTCTTGGGTCGTCTTGCTTGCAGGAGACACTGCTCCACAGCATTGCTGCCATGGTGGTGGATGAAGAGCTCGTCTGAAAGCCGGTGGGAAGTCTGAATGGTGGGGAATGCACAGGCTCTCATCCCTTCCACCAAGGGAGAAATGCTGATTTCCTCGGGGATACAAGAAAATAGCCAGACCCCCCATGCAGACCTGCCCTACCCTGTTTTGGTCACTCATCTGTGCAAAGGCTGGATCGGAGGTCTCTTTAAAGCAACGCTAATAGTATTTATTCATGCTGTTTTTACCAAACCTTCTTATTGCACTATAAGGCAGGCAATTCATGAATAATAGCAACTACTCCCCAGTCACAGAAGTTTATTTTGAGGGACACAGTATATGTAGCCTTGTTGGACATTTTCCAGTGACTTTATATGCAGACACTGCTTTATCACAGAGAGCCAAAATCTGGCCTCTTCTGAAGTCTCTTGGGTCTAAATCAGTGAGACTTTTATATACTGTGATTTGAATCTGAATGTGTTTCCTTCCTTGTAGTCCCTGTGGTCACAGACTAGGCAAGGAGACTTTGTGCTGTAGTTTACCTTGTGATGGTTTTTTTCAGCTGTCCTGGCAAACCACATGATCAGCAGACACATTCCCTTTGTTGCCAATACAGGAGTACCTTCTAAAAGTGAACATCCTTAAGGATGCAAGATTTGCAAAGGCACAGATGTATGGAGGAGTGTCCTAGCAGACTGCAGGAGCCCCCAGCTGATGGTTCATCTGAAGGTCCGGGGTGAGATACAGCTTCTCTGAGAAGTTAGCATCTGAGTGTACCCTGCTCTAGGTGAACCTGCTCAAGCAGGGGGGCTGGACAAGATGATCTTCAGAGGTCTCTTCCAACCCCAACCATTCTGTGATTCTGTGATTTCCCTGACCATCATCCAAGACTCAGAGAAGTGCTGGATGAGCTGATGATCCTTTTCTACTGCAGATATCCCCAAAATGCTGCAGGGTCAAGAGCAAAGTGCCAACCTAGAATCAATGAGGCCTTATGTAGACACTCAAGAATAACAAGCCAACCAGTGGATTTGCAGGCAGACTGTAACAGCTTGTTATCTGATGTCCCCTGGGCACAAACACTGAGACATCTGCAGTTTTTGACCCGTTTTTTCGTTCTCTGCTGGCTCAATAGCTAGTTAGCTGGTCATCCGATGTGAAAACAAAACAGAGGGAAGACGACAGCAAATTGCAATAGGCAGGAGATGCTGGACTATTAGGATGCCAGAAGGACTGGAAATAAAATAAGTACGCAGGTTGCTTTGCTCTCCTTTATTATTTGTGCATCAAGCTCTCAGAGTTTGTTTCTGGAACTCTGTTAAAAGCAGAGGTCTCAGTTTGCCAGTTGTCATTGAACTTTTGTGTTGGTTTTATTTTGCATGTATTTTACATCTCTAATCTCTTTGCTTGGCACTACAAGTTAGAAATGAACCTGAAAAACACACATTGAGACTTCACTGGCTTTCCCTGATTTTTGTCTGAGAACAAAAAGATCTCTTCATATCATCTCCTCCCGTCCCATCAGGGGTAGGGAAGACCCCCAGAAGACTGACTTCTGGATCATCCTTTGGACTGAGATCTCTGCTCCTTGGGATGCAGTGACTGCACTAGCTTATATCATGCCTCTTTCCTGTTTCTAGGCTCTCGTTAATAAAGAGTATGCCCAGATCGTCAGATGGGGTCATGATCGGCAGCCCCAGCCTAATCTCTTAATTAACTCCTGTTAATATAAATGCACTCGAAAAGATTCTTTGAGCCGCAGTGTTCAAGAAATTAGAAGTCCTCTCTTGAAGAGACAGCGTGTTTCTTCTTTCATGGTTCGGTATAGTGACAACACTGTCTCACTGTATGAGAAGGATTTGGCACATCCTATGGTGCTCACTTCTTATCCCTGGATTATAGATTATTTTAAATCAACTCAGGATAATAGGTGACAGCTCGGTGTATATGATGTGTAGCATTTCAGTCTTGCAGAGGCATAGACCTCCTGGCTTCTTGTTTCTGTAATTTCCGTGTCTCAGAATAGCCTAAAGTCAAGGTTGGGTTACGCATCTTGTGTAGTAGAAGGTAACAATATGTGAGGTTCTGGGACCTGCCAGCGAAATGCACTGTTACTGCTTCTGATTTAATCTGATTTATCTTCATCGCATAGATGTCCTATTCATTGCAATCAAGGTCAGAAGAGGATTTGAGCCTGTTTCTGATGTGGGAAGACAGCAGTCCCACAGGTAAAAAACACAAAGAAGAGCTAAGCTCAGATTGACCTTAGTGAAAAAACGCAAGCTCCCCAAATGGAGTGTAACTGGACTGTATCAAGAGAGTGAATTTGGAGCAGGGCGAGAATTGTACCTGCTCGTGTTATAAGCAGAGACTCTCCCCTCCTTCATGACTTCGATTTTGCCTAGGAGAATCCATATAAAAACAAACAAATGCCAACAGGAATGTTTGTTGTTTTCCTTCTCTGTTTCTAATGAAAACTGTTCCTTTAAAACAGAGCAATATCCTCCCCTATGATTTTTGCAGTCACGACGCAGGAGAGAAAACCTGAAAGCAAAATTGACTCCTTTTCATTTTTCCTAGTTCAAGAGAGGAGACATGCCAGTGGGAAAGAGAACAAAAATCATGCCGAGTAAATCTGGATTTTAAACTGCCTCTAATGATCAACAGCAATCATACAAATATTTATTTCCGGTTTTATAGTTTATTTGTGTTTAAGCTGACAGCAGGTCTTTAATTTGATATTCAGTCCTCCTTACATAAAAATATGTATCTTTTAGATCAGTTCTTTAATTATTCACTTCTGTAGGAGTTCAGACAGCAAGTTGTTGGGGGATAATTTTGTCATACACTGCCTTAGCATGTACTTTCTGTTCCCTAATTCTTTGGTTGCTGATGCTCAATTTGGTACTGGAGATCAAACCCTGTTTGCACTGAAGTTGACAAGAAAATGTCCAATAGTTTGAATAGGGTGTTGATTTTACCCTTACTGTTCGTGCCATAGTGGGAGCTGCCATAACATCTAGCGCCAAATCTTTATTACCTATCTAGTGCTTTGAAGTGCATCCCCTCATATTGGATAGTAAGCATTCACAATTTCAACCAAAAAGCAAGGGAGGGACTGCAGCCCTGCTGCTGGAAGTGCAAAAGAGAGGCATGAAGTAGGAGGATGTCTCATTTATTGCATAACAGGTTGGATAACTTTTCTGCATGTGGATTGCTCGTGTGGCACCAGTGACACGGATGTGCAACCCACAGCCGCAGACAGGTCTCTGCAACCTGCCTGCTTCCTGGTTATTATGGCTCTAACCTGTAGACCATCCTGCAGGTAAGCATCTAGAGATATGCTGCTAAATGTATACATATGCACAGAAATATCACGATACATACGGTTTTCTCCTCATGTGTTTAGTGCTCAAAAATTCCATCAAATTCAACAAGAACTCAGCATGTAATATAAAGCAGCTGTTTATGAGTGCTTAAGTAGTTAGGAACCAAACTTCAGGCAGATTTGAAAAATGCAGTCAGTCTTTAAATGATGTGCTCTATTGAAAGGAGTCTAGTCTAAAAACGATCATGAAGTCTGAGAGTTTATGATGTAAAGAAACCTGTAGCATGCGGTGTATGCTTCCTACGTTTCCTGGATTTCATTATGCCTTCCTGCCTCACAGAACAGCTGTAACATTAAACCCATTGAAATTTGTAAAGTGCTTAGACGTCCACTGAAGGGAGGCAGTAGAGGAGTAAAAGGTACTCAATTTTTATTGCTATGATATCAGGCAAGATAGTTTCCAGAGTGTCTTCATAATAAATAAGAATAAATAACTGCAAATGTAGAATCTGTTCTGTGCTCGTTAATAGGTATCTTTTGGGCTGTGGTTGAGAAGAATCTCTTTTAACGAGAAGGTGAGTGTAGATTTGAAGATTTGCATTCATATTTCAATACCTTTCTTAGGGTGATGGCTTGAAGCATCGGGGCGTGCTTTGCTAGTGCATGAACACTATCCAGGTCTACTGGAATTTGAATAATAGAGGCAAATAGTTTGTTTGACCATTTTCTCCTGTCAAATTTCAACTAGATTTTCAAATAAATCATTCACCAATATTTTTTCCTCATGATTTGGTTAGCTCAATAGCCAGCTGAACAATATTCATCAAATAAATTACTCACTTTTTCCCCATCAATCTGCAAATAATTTATTCACAAATACTTTTTACATGAGGCAGCCAGCTCTAGCCAGGACAAATCAAGGTAATTTCCTACTCTTTTGATCAAATGCCAGTAGAACTTTCTCTTGGACAGCTCAATAGAGACAGGTTTTAATGCATAATACATAATGGGTAAACTGAGTTTTTCACAGTTCTTTGTGAGCTCTCTGCTATTGCCCATATTTCTGTTCAACTACTGAGAGAGGAATGACAGGGGGGCATATATTTTCTATCCAGGTACGCTTGGAAGCATTTCACAAAACCGACCATACAGCTTCGAGGGTGTAGGGCTCACGTCAGCCATAACCGTGATGGGGCAGCCCCTTGGCTGGAACATGCAAGCTGTTTATTAGAGCAAGGCGAAATTTAACAAGAGTTGAGGGGAGGAAATGAAGATGAGTATTGTGCCCGCTCCAAAACACAAAGGGAACCTAGAGACAGAATGAAATCAAGCAATGTGGAATTTGGCCAGCACGCTGGGGATAACATCCCTAGTTCTTGAGAAAAGGGTCTTTAATGAGCAGCCAAGACATGAGATGGCACATCCCCATGTAGATGTCTCCAGGACAATGCTGTGGTTCCCTTTCCCCGGGGTTCTCATGCAAGCAGTTTGGAAGCCGCTGACAGTCCCCTGCCTGCCCTTAGTGCCTGTCGTATTGCTGACGGAGCAGTTGAGCATGGCCTTATCCGCCTGTCTGCCTATCCCTCTCTTTTGTTGTGGAGAGCTTATGGCTGCCACACACCAGCAGCAAGGGGCCTCACATAGCTCAGGCAACAGGACCAAAAGATTTCTCCCCTGCTTAAGGTTTGCAGCCAGCAATCTGCACTGCACATGAGCAGCACTTTTGCAGCCCCTGCCACTAAACAGGGTGCTGGGTCCTTCTCAGGGTGGGTCCTTCTGCTGTTGGTCAGAGATGTATGGGACTTCTGAATGCTGTTTACCCTTGCACTCCATGCTGTATGCGGGCCCGCTACGCAGTTGACTTGCCTTTGTCCTCTGCTGCTCAGGCAACAAGGTGGGGAAAACAAGAGTTGTTTATCCATGTTTGTCATGAGAGAGACTTTGCCAAAGCTAGCAAGCATATGTTGGAGGAGTGGCGCAAGTAGGGAGTGGTTACATGTGGGTTTTTTTAGAATCAGCATGTGTTCATGTTCATGCACATATGTGCACGCATATTATTTAATACAACCCCTCAGTCTCGATCCTTCCTTGAGATTCTGTTGGCTAATCTAGTTACCCCAAAATGAGAGATGCCTTCAGCCTATGCATTATGCAGAAATCTAGGTATGATGAAATGTAGGCAAACATTTCTGCAGTGTCATCGATAAATGAATTATGTGTGGTACCTACCCAACAACAACAACATGCTAAACACTGAGAGTCAAATGGGATGCCTTCCTGAGAAAGAAACAACTGACCACATATTTACTCTGCATCTCATAAATAAACATGAGAAAGCACAAAAACAGAGGAAGATATTTGTCTCGACTTTATACTCGGAGAAAGCTTTTGACTCAGTCCGGCTCTCATAGCTGAACTATACAAAATGGAATTGGCAAGGGGGAAAAATGACATAATCGCATATATGTAACAATCCATTGAAAGTAGGACACACAAAAAAGAGAAGAAAACAGGCTTTGAAGGAGAAGGTAGACTAACACAGCGGTCAGCTTCAGGCCTGCTCTTTCTGTCATCTATGCTGGCGATTTATCAGCCTCAGAGAAATGGTTCTCATGTTGAATGAGGGATCTCAAACACTTGCTTAAATTGTCACAACTACGAAACGTATTTTAACATACTGTGCTGCAAGGCCATGTAATGAGGAAGGAAGAACATCAGTGATGAATGGCAGGATAAAGATGCTCTCTTGGAAAACACAGATGCAGAAAGAGACTTGGGGATTCAACATAGGTAATGGACTCCACAAGCTTTTTGTGCAGTGCAGGCAGTTAATGGTCTAATTCCATTTTTAGGTAAGTGAGAAGGGGAAAAACCAAACAACGACTGAGAAATGATTTTTACTCTGTGCACAGCTTGTGTGTATAGACCACAATGACACTGTATCCAGAGTGGGTGCCTGCGAGTCAAAAAGCACTTAGAAACATTGGAGAGTCCGAAAAATGCTGCAGTGGCTGAAACTGAATCTTACAACGTGAGGCTTCAAAGAAAACGGTCTATTCAGTTTAGCAAGGAGAGGTGATAGGAGCACCATGTATAGTTACTTATCCATGAAAATGGGATGGTTGTGCAGTTTTGTAGACAAAGGCATAACAAGTTCTGATGTCTCGAAGTTAGACAAATTCAACCTTGAAAGAAGCAATTTCCTAGCAGCAAGGATAATTAAACATTGGAATGAATTAGTAGGTGGAGTAAGGCACTTGCCATTACTTGGAGTCTTTAAGACAAGATGTGTTGTCTTTCAAACTCACTTTGATCCAGCTGCTGGGAAAAACATCTATGGCTTTTGTATATGGGTCACATTAATGGGTTCTTAGTAGTTATTAGTATACAGTGGCCTCTTCTGTCTGGAAGTCTGACTATATGGGAGAGAAAGTGGTTCTTACTGAATACGAAGTAAAAGAGTGAGATGACAGTTGTTGAGAATACTACACACCACAGCTCAGGACAAGCAGGGGTTTACCAATTCTTTTCACCAGTGTAACTAACGGTGCATAGCAGTGGTGAAGTAGATGCTGGTACCTGGCAGTTACAGTAAGGGCAATAGGGAGTTCCAAACTGGACAGTCATAAGGCAAATCTTTCCACAGACATAATGAAAATCATCAAGTCACTGCTGTAAGTTTTCAGCACTGTAATTCAGGTCACAGATCGGTGATCCTCAACTAGCAACAGAGCACAGGAAATAGGAAGCACGGAGCAAACAGGGACTGGGGGTCCTGCAAAATCAGTGGCCTTGTGCATACAGTGAACTTTGCATCCGTGACTACATCCATGTGTATGTATCAGGCTCGCTGCTGCGAGGCTTAAGAGGCACAAGGGGATATATTTTCAGGACTAGAGTTTGACGAAGGATCAACAGTTTAACCAGCATGATGGAAGCTGACCAGTAAGGGTGAGAGATCTTCTAACCTGTTTTCTGAATTTGATGTAAGGGACATGTCTTGCTTTGCAGAAGTGATGTTTTCCAGCGAAGAAAAAATGTGTTTGAATGCTGGCCAAAGGAGGAGGTAAAGCAGAATGATTGGAAACAGGCAGCAAGAACAAACAGGCATATGAGGGTATTGTAAACATAGATGAAGACAGTCTTGTTTTGTTTGGGCAGCCCTTTCTCAGTCACGCTTGTGGATTCAGCCTCATTTGCGGTTTGGGAACTTGGAGAACTTCAGTGTGGACAGGACTAAGTGTCTCCCAGGCGCCTCGCAGCTGCAGCTCTGCAAAGAGGTCTACTGTGTGTAGCAGCTCAGGTAATTGTGGTTGGAGGATGAAAGTTCTCCTCATCAATTTTAGGAGGGTCTGGTTTCATTCCTATCAGGCAACACCCTCCCTCCTGTAAAGCATTACAGAATGAATAACAAAGTCCAACCTAAAATCCAGTCTGATAACCACGCTTGCTTATGAACACAGCGCGCACTTCCTGCTAGTAGGAGCAAACAACCTCACCCAAGCCAAGGCATGCTCAAGACCAAGGTGTGCTAGAGACGCTAGAATAAAGCTTAAACCAGCCATTTTGTGCCGGAGCAGCAGCCCAAAACAACGCATAGGCTCCGGAGATTCCCCACACAGAGAAATGTGTAACACGGATCTGGCTCCACCAAACAGCGGAAAGTCAGGTAGCCTGAAGGGAGCCTGGGCAGCAAACAGCAAAATGCACACAAGGAGAGCACCAATTTTGCAGTGAAGGTGGCAAAGGGATTGAAAGAGCAGATAACTGTCCAAGTTACTAGAGAGCAGGCCTGCGCCTCAGTTCTTCGTTTTCACAAACAAACAGGAAATTAAATCCCCGAGCAAACAAAAAATCTCTGTGAGCAGGCTGGGAAGAAAGGCGGCGAGCGGCGGCCTGAATGCCGTGCCGCAGCAGCCCCTTATTGAGTTAAGCGGGAACACAGGCAACGGAAAAGAGAAACCCAGTCCCAAAACAGGGCAGCACTGCTTGTGGGGCGGCTGCCTGGCATCGGTGGGGAGGAGAGGCCCTGTCCACGCACCACCTGGGGCGGAGAGCGACCGTGACTGCTCTGGGGAGCAGGCAGGAGCACAGGCAGGCCCACTGCTGCCCTGTGTGGCTGTGGACGGGCAGGGGACACGAGTAGGCCCAGCCGGCAGTGGTTTTCGAGACTGTGCGTGCATGGATGGGGACGTGAGGGGACCCCGCAGCGAGGGCTGCGTGACCAGGTGTGAGGGAGCCTCCGTGTGTGCGTGGACCAGCAGGCAGACCCTGGCTGGGGTTTGTGTGTGGGGGCAGGGGTGGGAGTGACCCCCNATGTGCGGGGACCTTGCGCTAGGGGTGCGTCTGTGAGCAAAGGGGGCATCAGCCCACCCCCACGGTGGGAGGACAGCGGACACGAGCAGACCCCACCCCACAGCGGCGGGGCCGGGGCGGCCCCGCAGCCCGGGCAGGAG
>WAAD01039739.1:3132-35693 GCA_013389945.1 Fregata magnificens
GTTCTGAATGAGATCCCAGCAGAAAATACAAAACCTCTGACGTATTAGTAAGAGCAACTCTCGAGGGAGAGTCTGTGCATCAGGTAAGACACAGACATGGGGAAGCAGAACCAAAAATATTCTCAAGAGTAAAACCGAGAGAGAAGCAAGTTGAAAACTGTCATTTTCTTCTGACTTTGTCTGTTTGTCTCCATTTCTTTCTCCTGGTTCTGAGAGGAGTCCCACCATTTCCCCACGGCAACACCATTTTTTAGGACTGGAGTGTGGTGCCCAAACCTTTGGGCTGCAGTGTGGACCTTGTCTTTTTGCAGTGTTTGCCACGAGCTGCTGGCATCATTTTAGAGCAGTTGACACCGGATTTTGAGATCCTGTATTGCAGGTTGATTGCTTGGATGGTAGGGGGAAGGATGGGATTGACGTGCTGTATTGATGAAAATGGAGTTGGCTGTTACGGATTACAGGCTCCTCTCGTTTGCTTGCTTGCTAAGACGTAAGTGAAGCTGCAGAAGGAACATTTGGATGACCTGTGAATGACAGCTGCTGTTCTCACCTCCCTTTACTCACTCTGATATCTATTTGGAGCTTCAACCATCCAAAATTAGGCTTTCTATTCATATTTCATAGCTCTAGGAAGCGGGTATCTTGCTCACCTCTTGTGGACTCCCTTACTGCTGCCCCTCAAAAAAAAAACCCCAAAAAACTAAGATGCTCAACACCAGGCACGGAATTCAGTTTTTGGTACAGCAGTGGGTGATAATGGAGTTGCAGGAGCATTTTTAATTTACTTGAACAAGACTTTGGTATGCATTTGGTTTTCCTTGGTCTCAATTTCTATAAGTTAATACTTTGTTGTGGGTGTATGTGTGTAGCTTCTCATGACTAGAATGCTCATATATAGTAAAGGCATAATTGAAATCTAATGGTGACTTCTGGAGTGGTTTCAGTAAGGATAGTTTTGGGGCTTTTCCTTGTACTAAAATCAGAAGGTAGGAATTTTGAGAGTCATGATTTTTGTGAGTTCCTCTGGAAGGTGGGTGGTAGGTGGTACATGGGGGGAGTTCTGTGTCAGTGTTGTAGGAACCAGGAGAAGGGTCCATTAATGAGAGCTCAAGAAACATTTTGCAGTAGGAAATTTGTGTGTAGAGACTATGTTTCTCTTTCTTGCTGAAGATTAGAAATCAAAGGAATCAGTATTTAAGGTGGAAAGATTTTAAGGTCTTAAAAAATTTTGAAAAGGTTTAACAGATTTTAACGAATGATTCCTGTGCAGAGGTTGTATAACTAGAAGAAAGCATTGCAATGTTTAAATCTAGGGGGTGTTACATTGTTAGGCAGAGATATTAACTTTCTTGAGCCACCAAATCTCGTATTTGTGCTAGAGAACCTCCCATTATCATGTGCGCAGTAATACCGTCTTTCTTCTTTTTCTCCAATGCACGTGACAGTTCACAAATGGGGCTTGTTTTAAATGTGCTAATTTGATGTCATTATCAGTCAATATAGCAATCTAAAGTAGCCTGTGTATGGGTTATATTTGGGAGCTTTTGTTTTAATGAAGGCAGTGGTCTGTGTCTCTGTGTAAAACACGTATATCTTTTACTGCCGAAGAGAGTTATTTAGTTCACTTTGTGTTTTGGGACATCTTGGCACATTGTTTTTGAGGAAAAGCAGTCTTTGTTTCTAAAACAATACATTGTTGCTGGTTTTTTGCAACGTTATAGTGAATATATTTTTTTTCTTATCCTGCTTGTCGAGGAGAGTGGTAAACCTATAAAGTTTGCTGAAAAATTCCTTATGACATGGAAAAAGGAATAGTAACTTGTACATTTTCCTCTTGTATACATTTTTCATTATAAGGAAGAGTTATGACTGGTAATATGACCCTGTGAGTTGAGCCACTTGCTGCAGAGCATGATTTCAGCACCTAAAGCAGTAGGAATGACTGGAATGCATGTTTTGCATTTTGATTTCCATTCTATAATGTTGACCTTTAGTTTCTCTTCATTTTTGTCATGTTTGCCTTTCTTTGTGCTTAGTGGGTATCAGTGTTGCTTTTTCTTTTTATTGATAATGGTGTTCAGTAACTTCTGTCTGTTCACTGGGAGAGTTAAATGCTTCAAACCTTGATTAAATGCCATGTTAGATGTTGAATTATTATTAATAAACCCACTGCTCTAAAATCATGCTTAAATCTCAATGTATTCTTTATGTTACTCTGGTACCATTGACAGCATTCGGTATGCATTTCTGGTGCTGCTTTGATTGCACGGAAATGGAAAACATTGTGAAAAGAGGGAATATTGATTTTTTTTCTTCTACTTAAGCAATGGTTTTCCAAGTGACAGAGCTCAATTATATTATACTGGTTATAGGACTATTTAACATATGCCTTTTTAGTGAAGTGATTCTGGCCAATAATGTCCTGTATCTTAATTAAAACAATACTGTGAGGGCAGTTGGATAGAACATACGTTTGAAAACTTAAATGTCAAGTATATTGTACCAAGGCTTACCTGTTAAATACTGCGAGGTTACAGCCTGTATGAGGCTGCTGGGAGTAATAACAATTGTTCAGCCTTTTCTTCTTTTTCTGTTGCTGTGTGATTAGTTCATGATGTTGCCCATTTGATAACTACTAGAAAGCGCAAATTAGAGTAAGTTGGAAGTGAATGTATGAACATGGTATTTAAATTTTTAATTACTGAGTTGGAGTAGGTGCTCCGTGTGAGGTCAGCCTGCCAGCCTCTCGCAGAAGCGTTGTCAGAAAATTCCACTTAATGTTAAGAAAAATGCTGAGAGAGAAGTGTCTTTTGAATAGCAAAGACAGCTCAGTCACTTAAAGGAATTAAAATCACTTTTTAAAATAGGTGAGAAGCTGGCAGCATGTAGTGCAGGCATGGTTTGCCTTTATGTAGAGTTGTGCTCTGTATATACTTACTTTGTGTTTTGAGGTATCCTGACCTTGTGCTGTGTGGGCATATGGATCTGCGCATGTGTGGAGGGAATCACAGATTCACCCAAGCAGTAGGTAATGATACATTTCATGGCTTGTTTGGGAAGCACTGTATGGATTTAGTTAGGTGGGTTGCTGTTTCTGTATTGATCTAAAACCATTGCAAATAAAAATAAAATTAAAATTAATGGTATTAGGAGCTCATTAACCTTGTGTTTCCACATTGATTTATACGTGTTACAAGCTCTAACATGCAGTTTGGGTCTTTTCTTTCCAGCTCTTTCCTTCCTTACCTCATCCCCAAGTCGCCATCAGTACTACCAGTGCCAGGTTTATAAAGCAAGTGTACGTAAAGAGAACAGCAATCATTACTATCAACTGTATCTATGCAATGCAGACATGTTTCTCTATAGCAGAAAATATTTTAATAGTTTGGGAAGAATATTCTTTTTCAGTTTGCATGTTTCTGCTTCCATTAAATAATGAGGATGGTTCTGATTTTTCAAAACCGATTAGGACAGTGCTTCATGCTAAAGGTACCAGTCTTTCAGAAGTGTTTTCACATTAGAGAAGAATATACTGGTATGGTGTGCTATACTAGCATACTGTAACAGTGCAATAGAAATAGTGTGCATCTTACACCGTAGCACAGTTTTGTATTCCACTTGTTTTTTCCTACCTTAGTGTACACTATTTGAACAATTCTTAAATGTAGAATATGAAAAAATTAAATATCTTTGAAGTTAGTAGAAGAAAGCAACTTCTCTATAGTTGAGCAATCAAGATAAAAATATGACATGCTTTGTTTGAGGGATAAGTAAGTGGCTGTCCTGTTATCTCAGCTCTTCTGTGTTGTTTTGCAGGATGTGACCTTTCTGTTCTGCGAGCACATGATAAGGGTATCTGTAGCCGTGATTCTTTCTTAAAATAATGCACAGAGACTAGGGAGAAGAAGAAAAACCGAAGGCTTCACCTTGTAAAGTTTGATGATATTTACCTTTACGATAGCAATACTTGATTGATAGCATACGTGTGTATGCCATGGCTGCCAAATGCTGATGCATTTCTCTTTCGGCTACTGCGGAGATTTGACACAGTTCGGACTTGTAAGGTTTTTGTTCATCTGGATTGGTGAAAACTGTCAGCTGGGGGAAGCTTGTTGAGTGACCAGGCGGTCTGAGTGTAAACCTTCTGTTTTGGAAAAAGGTTAAGAAAACAAACAAAAGCCACTGCACCTTACTTCATGAGGTTATTTGAGATCTTTCAAGAAGTTCTGTTCTATTCTATGTGAAAACAAAATCACTTTTCCAAGCAGGTTAAAAAGAGGAACCAGCAGGACTGTCCTACCTTGGAAAGATTAATGGAGGCCCTGGAATTTTTAAACTTTTTGTGATCTTTCTTGAGTTCCTGGGTTTTTTTGCCAACTTAAGGGTCTTAGAAATAAAGGCAAAAAGTAATGTAGTTTCAGAAGTTTATTGCAGTTTTATGATCAGTCTCAGAAAATGCACCCAAATTTTTGCCCCTTGCTTAGCCTAGGATATGAAGATATGTCCTTTCTGTCTTAAAAATGTGATTAAGATCTATTTTAAGTATTTTTCTCTTAATAAATGTAACAATGTCTTATAAAAACATATAGTTTCAATAATCACAAAATAGAGAAGATAGAAGGCAGTTTAATTTACAACCAAGTGTGGTGGGTTTTGTTTTTTTTTTTGGTTTGTTTGTTTGTTTTTTTTGACAGAGTGCCATAAATATTGACATTATAAGAGCCTGTGCTTCCCATACACCTATATGAGCCACTGTGGATGGAATAGAGTTGCTTATGTTCTAACAACTTTGTGATTTGTAATCTGCTTTGCTGTCTTCCAGTTAACAGAGCATCCCCTCCTAAGCAAGATTCCCACCGATGTCTCGCTACTCCACATGCACTTTACACTGAAGATGCAGCTCTGTGGAGGGGATATTTCTACACAGACATGTTACATGAAATACATATATGAAAAGTAACCTTTTAGTTTGTGGACTGATGTGGTGCTGTCCCATATGAAGCACAGACGCCAACTCTGTTGACCTTTTTGCATGTCAGGAGCTACATATGCTAGGTGTCCTATTGAACTCAGGTGAATTTTCTGCACACATAGTATTCTGCATGCCCACATACGTTGGAATTTTTTGCTTACTTTCTTGTGCAAGTCATACTTTGTACGGCTGAGTCTTCTTCCCAAGAGGGAGTAATTTTCGGATTTTGAGCTGGACATTGGATTCTGATAAGCTAATATTCCCACCAAAATTGGAGTCTGAAAGACATGTCTTCTGTAGCTTGATAGCCCTGGTAGCAGTGGTGGTCTTTGTTGTCTAGAAGCTCCTTTAACACTTACTTGATAACTGAAGGCAAGAAATATTAACCACATTACTTGGTTAATTTTTTCCAACAGAAACTTTCTGTTTTGTTGTAGTTGCCGATCTTGGCTAGAGCCTTCTTGCCCATGTGCTGCTGAGCTCATGTCTTGAGGACTCCAGCAGTCACCATCTCAGGGGGAGAAGGGTGGTGTGTGGCCTGAAAGGTTGTGGGGAACGAGGCAAGGGCAGGGTGGGAAGGGTGTAGGTCCATACGTATCCCTGTTGGTGTGGGAGGGGAGAGGTGTTGGGCTGCATATGGAGAGCTGGAACGAGTCAGGAGAAAGAGCAGAGTGAGTTGCTCGATATGTTTTTCTTGGATATATTTCTTCTCATCTGCAATTTTTGTTTCTCCTGAGCATTACTGAGTATACTGGACTTGTATTTCTGAAAATATTACAATGTTTGTTGGGCCTTTAAATTACAATAGTTTACTTTTAGTCTTAGCGTTAATGAAATTTTCTCTCTAGGGAGATTTTGGGTAGTGAGAGTAAAGAATGAGTAAAGCTGAAACTCACATCTCTGTTGATATATGGGGATTAACGCCCTGTCTGGAAAATTATAAAACCATAATCTATTATAAAGAGCTTGAAGGATGTGATTTAGACTTAGGTATTCAAGAAAATTCAGACTTAAGGTGGAAAGAGTGTTCAGCCCTATTGTGTTCCGTATAGACGGTGGCAATTAAAGTAAAAAATTGGTCTCAGTCCATGAGCTGTTGGGCAGTATGCCCTAATGTTGGCATTGGCTCCTGTCTATAAATATTATTGTCTTGGCTGTACATGGGGTTTAACTGGGAGATGTTCGGTCATTGTTTAGTCAGCACTCAAGTGTTGAAACCAGCCAGTTCGAGCAAAACATACAATGCTTGTTAAGGCAAACTAGAAATGTGCCAGGCCTTGTGTGTGATGGCGTCAGGAAGGCAGTTGTTTCAGCGGCCATTCACTGATGATCTTTTTGAAGAATTATGTAGAGAGTGTTTCCAAATCAGTGTATGGTCTTCAGGAGATGCCAATGTTTGGGAAACTTGTACCCGTGCTTTTTGCCTGGTATTCATTTTGTAGTTATATGAGCGCATATTCCTAGAAACAGCGTTTGTTATTTTTCAGGCAGAGTGCTGGAATTTGGGATAACCATGTCCTACAGTCAGTCTCCATCTCTGTGGTACTGTTCTTGTTCAGACGAACACCTGACTTACCTGAGTCTTACTTCTCTGTTTTATGAAACCTGGGCGATACCTTCTAGTCCACAAAAAATACCACCAGGCTGAATCAATCTGTTTGCAATGCACTGCTTAGGCTCACGTACTGAGAGTGTCCTAGGAGCGTGAAGTGTACAAACTGGCGCTATGCTGCCAGCTCTTTGTTATCTGTAACGCATATTAACTGTATTTTGCGTACAAAAACATCTTTGCATATGTATGGCCAACAAAACAGTTTATTTCTGAAAAACAGCTTAGCCATTACTGGTACTTGCTGATTCTGACCTAGGAAGTCTTGTCCAGGCCCAAATTAGAGTTTCTTTTATGCAGCCTGTAGGCTCCACTATAATGCCAAGTATGAAACAGCATCTTGCTAAGAATTATTTTTGCATGGCAAACTATAACATTTCCAGTAAAAAACCATTTTGTATTCATTTTCAGTGCACTCTTCTTCAAAGTTTCACATGTGTTAAATTTCATTTTACACGCATATCAGCCCTGTGAATAAATACTTTCTTAGACTATATTAATGCAACTTCTGAAAAATTCTTCTTTTGTTTTTCCTGTTCATATCATGTTTATATTGTGATGATGATGTCAGGCACTTTTTCATCTATTTACACACTTCTGCTGGATGGGAAGTCCGAAAAATTGTTTTGGGGACGCGTTGTGCTTTCTTCTGGTTAATAGGACCTAAGAAACTTTATTTTTTGCTCACAGATCTTGAAAGAGGTCTTATAAATTATTTGTGAAATACCTCTCTGTTAACCTTCTTGAAAGGTTCTCTGCTTGAAATTAGCAGTTAATAAAATATATTGACTTGGAGATAATGACTCATTCTTCTGTACTTTATTTTTTTGGATGGACTTTGTAGGTATCCCATGAAATTTGAATTCTGCAAGCATTACAGGCAACATGAAGATTGAAATGTTTGCACAGGATAAGAAATGTGGGGAACAAATTTCTGACATGCTTGGGGTGCTGGTGTTGGAGTTTTGTTTTTCAAATTGTGGTTTTAGGAATGTGAAAGGTGATGTCCCCACTGAATAAAATGTAGGCCTGGAATTGAAGAATCCAGGTTTCTGTACTAGCTTTTACAGATTTCCAGAGTCACTTCAATGGGCTTTTAGTCTTAATAGCCTGTTACAGGCACTGTCTTCCATCATGAAACATTGGATTGCCTTGGAATGCTAAATAATATAATATTAACATCTGTGTGGAAATGCAAACGTACTATCAAATAATTTTATATTAAAGCTTATCTGTCCGAGGGAGTGGGTAGATGGAACAGATATCTTAGTGGCTTCTGAGTCTCTGCCTAGCTTTCTGTCAATAGCAATTCACGTCTGTGTCCCGTTAGTACTGGGGTGAAGTTGCAGCGTTACACCAGTGTGACAGCAGTTACAATTACTGGGGAGCAAAAATAATTGTATTTGAGATATCTTCATTTATAAGTTGAGTTGCAATGGGTTCTGCCAGGATTTGCCATGTTATGTTATTCATTGAAAATCAGTAGAAGACTAGCTAAATGGTTGCTTTAAAAAAAAAAAAAAAAAAAAAAAAACNGGCCTTTCTATACAAGCATTTTTTCTTGGTCTTTTCGAGCATTTTTCTGCTTTCCTTGATTTGCAGAGACCTTTGAAGTGTCCTAGTGAAAATGCAGACCTCTTGGCAGTGAATTTATGCCCGTTAACACTGCTTGATTTTCATAGTTCCTTTTTGTGGGCGTGTTCAGGAGTGGTTCACAGACCGCCAGGCGGTCCAGGGCTGGAGGTGAAGGCCCATTGTTTTGGACAGTTTTTCTCGAGTATTTGAGTGTTTCTGGAGTTTTGCTAAAGCCAACTATGTCTGAAATTTTGCTATGGAGAGAATGGGGTATGTGAAAGGAGATAGTAGGGTGCTATCTTAGTATGTTGTTATGAGATGATCAGCATACACGTGTATGTCAAGTCCAAGGATTTTAAAAAGTGTTTGATTATGATAATATTGAAAAGGTCATAATATAGCAGTGTACAAACATGTAGCAAATCATGTGCTCATGCCAAAATGTATTGCTGCAGATTTCCAAGTACTAGATTTATTATTAGAGAAGGTGGACTTAGAATGAACTCTGAAAGATGCCTTACGGGAGGAAGCCAAATACTTTGAGAACTTTCAGAAGCACAGGAGGAAGCTAGTCTTCTGCCACACACACAAAGTTCAAAGTCCTGTTCTCAAAGATGTTGTATTCTTTTGACTGTTTTATTTTGTACATTATTGACAGCATAGAATGGAATTTATTGATGGAAAAATAAAATAAATCTTTCATAAATTTACTATAGCAGTTTTCATGAATGTGCCAGTGTTTGACGCTTGCATAATTTGTTTTCCTTGAATTTTTGACTAAAAAAAGTAAATCTGGCATTAGGATTGAGTATACCTAGGAAATTGTTGGAAGTATGTCATCCAAGTCCTATTTTCTCCTTTTTGGCATCTTAAAATAAAAAATTATCATGCACAATTTACATAAAAGTGATACCAGAAATAGAGTAATTAAAGGCTTTTTATTTCAGTTTTTATTCCAGGAAAATGATCAGGGTCCAATAAGTAGCCAGTAGGGAGAATTATAACGGAGGAGCGAGTAGAGGTATCACATTTAATTCTTTACATGTAGCATATTCTAAACTATTTCTTTCTTGAATACACCTGAAGTCGATGTTTACCAACCTTCACCAGCTAGTAGGCAAAAGCTCTGAGTGGTTAACAGGCTGTGGACGACATCATGCTTGGCTCTCCTTGTTGGCTTCAGTTTTAACTTCTTAACCTATAGCTCTAAAGATCTTTTGAAGGTCTCTTGAACAGTACGTTGCTACAAGCTGTGTCTTGGGAGGTATAATGTGCATTACGTGTCGTCATCTTGCATAGATTGAGGATAATTACATGCTACTTTCCTACAGATGTGGAAGTTTTCTGGATGCTTTCCATCTCCCTTGCACCCTATGGTATATTTGTTGTTTAGCAATTGTGGATTTCAACCTTTGTTTTTACAGCTCTCGGCATATTTTTTTTCTTTGTAGAGAAACCAAAGAACCATTGGTTTAATAAAAACATTTTCAATAATTATACACACTAATGCACTTCCTTTTATTGTGGTATTAATGATACATAACCCCTACTGAATTTGTCAGTCCCAGTCAACCATAAAGATAAACTGAGGAGCTGTGATTTTTAGCAGAATGTTTTGAAATATGAGCAAACTGAAAAATGGCTGTTATTACAAATCATGCTTCTCTGCAGAATTGGTGTAAAACCCTACTTAAATCTATTATATAAAATCACATTGTGGATCATATGTGAACAATTCTAAATGGTATCCACATCTGTTGTGTTTTTCTACGAGCGACATTTACTTCAGGAGTGCTTTTTTGTTGTTCATATGTGCACTTTTAGTTTCAGTAAGTGAGCAAGGTCAAATTATATTGCCATTCTGGGAGTAATTTTTTTTAATTGTTTATCTGCGTTTTTTGGTGGACGGGTAAGTAACTTTAATAAAGTATAGAATAACAGTTTAAAGTAAAGAGCAGAGTTCTGTTAGGTGCCATAGGAAGCATATCCTTCTTGTAAAAGGCATCTGCTAGGTATGCTGAGAGACTACTCGTTCCTTTGTTGAGCTGTTTTCTTTCACAGCTATGCTGTGTTCATGCTGTGTAATGAGCAGCAATCCTGTACTTCTCCCTCTTACACTAAACCGAAGTACAACATGAACCTGGTTGGTGTGGGGTTTTTATTGCTGCATTGCTCCTTTTAGATCTTGGTCCATTAGAAGCAGTTGAGCATTAACCAGGCAATGGTACATACCAAGACTGATGGCTTCTACCAAAGATCTGGACATTTTTATTTAATCTTGCTTTGGAATTGCCATAGTTATATGTTTTCCATAAATGTAGAACAACAGACTTACAGACTTGAGAGAAAAACCTTTTGTGTGGGTGACTGAAGCTATTGCTTGTGTAAGGCCTCCAGACATGATTGATGTCTGGAGGTCGTGCCTGTTTTGCACCAACATTGGAAGATGTCTGGACCATTAACCCCCGCATCACAGTGTGTTGAAGCCACTTGCCCACCTGCTGCAATCTGTCCCTGCATTTAGGTGGTGGGTTTGAAGGCAACTAGGCTTCTCCTACTTGGCTGTCCCTGTTGTACTTCGCAGCACAGGGACTTGTTTGTGGTCCTGACAGTTTTGCGCATGTGCAGCCTGTTTGCTGCTACAGATGTCGTCACTGTAGGAACATGAGATGAGGGAGCACTGGGTAATCCTGCAGTTGCAAGAAACGTTGTAGTCGTTTTGTTGAGGATGAACAGAATAGATACTCCCTGTGCTAATGCATCACTTCCTAAGGTCTAATTTCAATGCAACTCCTTAAAAATAAAATAGGTTTTTATGTTAGTGGAAGACTGATGAGGGAAAGGATGATGTGTCCAGAAGTCTGTCTTTTCTCAGAATGTTTGAATTGGCCTATTAAGTATTTTACCTTTCTCTATAAACCTTGCTTCTTTAAATTTACATGAATTAAATACTCTCATGCTATAGAGTGTCTTTTCCTGGTTTCTTTGGTTTGTCAGGAAGCATTTGTATCCAGCCTTCTGCTTCTCAGTGCAAAATCGATTTACTTTTAGGGGAAATCGGTTGGGCCAGAGGTAAGCAAGTGGGAGAAAAGTTTAATTCAGTAAGCTTTGATGAATATTGTATTGTTGTTTATGGCCTCAAGCAAACATCATTCAACTTAATAAGTCTCATTCAAGTGTATCAAGCGGGATGTGGTTCAGTTTCCTGTTTTGTTCTTCTAGAGACACACAGAGTTCAATGTGTCAAATTAGATCTAAATTTAGGGCAACGCTCCTTGAATAAAAAGTATTTTTTTTGCTTTGGACTTTCAAACATTTCATGGTTATCTTGCATTTGTCCACTTTTCTTTTGCATTTTGTATAATATGGTACTTTCACCCTGGATTGCTTGGCAATTTTCTATTATTAAATCACAGCACTGAGATTAAAATCTGTTCTTTAAGTGAAAGATATTTCTATCTGTGATACTTGTTCTGTATTTTAATGCAGCCCATAGCTTAAGATGAAAGAATAGTTGCTTTTTACCATATTGAAAAAGACCTAATAATACCAGAGTTGTTGTTGATGTTAGTAATTGGCAAATAACATTTCAGCAGATACAGGAGTATGTGTGAGTTGTGAAATGAAACACTTTCTTTTTAACAAAATGGCTGGATATATTATTTCCAGGGAGAGGGAGCAATAAANAATAAATAAATGAATCGGATTTCTGTTTTCAGGCTTTTTATTCTGGCCATTTTGTCCTGTGTTTATCTGGAAATTGAAATCCTTCATCTAGGAAGGATGGATACATGCAAAAGGACTGTGTGACTACTCTGCATCAATGGGATTTCCATTTGCTTCACTTGCAGTGGAATACTGAAAGCTTTTTCAATATTTTTCTTGAAGTTCCTGACTCTGTTTACCTGTTACAAGACAGTTTTGTTTGTTTTCTTGCAGACCTGCAAAAGACAGTTTGACTAGCTAGAGGATAGTATGCCTAGAAAAATCAGAGAATTGAGTAAAAGTTCCTTGGTTTTTAGGTAATCTTACACTTTTAAAAGGCAAGAAAACTTATATGAGAAAATAAATGCTTAGAAAATTGGACTGAGTTGAAATTCCCAATTCAGTGGAAGGGGGTGAAACAGTGGAAAAACTGTGTTCTTTGTTGTTAGCTAAAAGTTTTCATCAAAGTTGGTGTTATTTAGCCAAAGTGGATTAGTTTTTCATTTACAGAAAAAGTTAGAATAGCTGAATTTCTTTTGAAATTTCCTCTAAAAAATGTGTACAAGAGAATTCTCTGCACATATAGGTATTCCTGGTTATTTCTTACCTTTAGACATGTTTATTCTGGAACAGGACGGCTGCTTAGATCCTGCTTAACTTTTTACTGTTTCCACTTTACAGATAATAAAAACAAAAGCAAGTTATTTTTCTAGAACAAGTGTACCACACAAAGAGCTATTCAGAAACTCCTGTTGAGCTTTAAGTGGGCTCCTGTGTCAAATCTGAGCAATAAAGCGCTTGACTACAGATGAAGGTTCATCAGTTTTCTCCAAGTAAATTAAGCCATTTGTATGTTTTATTACTTTAGGATTGAAATATCAAATTCTTCCATTTTGGGGGCAGGGGGGCAGAAATTACATGCTCAAAATTGAGAGATTCTAGCATATGAAATACACAATGGGTCTGTTTTCAGGATTTTTTTTTTTTTTTTTTTCTTATCTGAACAATTGTTTGCTACAAATTGAGCAGCCTTTGTTTTAAACTATAACCACCTTTTTACTTTTATTTTGCCCTTCTCTATCCATTCTCTCTCATTTCAAAGTGTTTCCTGTAATACAGAAACAAACTCACGTACTGGCTTATGCACGTGATGGAAACTACTTTAACTGTTGCTGTAAGGATGTATGCAACAAGTATTTCTTCAGTATCACAGAAAACTGAAAAAAATCAGAATGGATGTTTTTGCTTTGGTTGTCACTCCTGCCCGGTGTCACAGCTTCTACTGGCATTGACAAAATCTGCATCAGGGTACATGTTGCTACTCGTCGGGTTGGAAAGAAGTGGATTGCAGGGACTAAGACCACTCAGATCTCAACATGGAGGAAAAATACCATGGAAGTGTTGGGGGTTGGTGTAGTTGAAGACCTGTGCTCATTCGCGTACCTGGAAGATGAGTAGTGACAAGAGGAGTGTGGAAACCCTTAAAGTTCACTGTCTGCCACATCCACGTCTCTTTTGCTGGTACAGAGAGAGAGGAAAGAAAGAGAATACAATGGTTTTTTCCAGGCTGGTACCTTAATGGGTAGGGAATGATTTGGGGGAATTGCAGGGCAGTAGTAGATTATTGTTAAAATGTCACCCTCGTGTTGCTCCACCTGTATTGAAAAATCTCGTCCTGTAGATGTAAGAAAATTATTTAGGCCTTCCTGTGCACCCCTGTAGTGGTGTTTGCCTTAAACAGACACATTTGCTGCATGGCTTTCAGTGTGACTGTTGTTTTTATGGAGACTACTCTAAACTTGCAGCAAAGCTGACATGATTGTTTTACTACTGACCCTTCATTTTCTGGAGAATTCAAGGGTTCTTTTCAGTTCAAGTTTTCAAAACTGCTTAATATGTAGACTTTCATAGTCTAATTTTGCATCTATTGAACCCTCTACACAAGTTAGGCATTTCTTGAAAGGATGTGTACATAGTATTTAGCTCTCTGGCTGAAGACATTTGCCATTGTATTTTTTTTTTAAGGAAAATCTTCCTTAGCATTTCAGAACGGAAGTAGTATGTAAGAGGTGTGTTACTCAGGAAAACCAAACTTTCAGCTGAGGCAACCTTTGCTTCCTCACAGGGGACTCGCACACGTTTGTGTCCTCCAGGTGACCGGTGAGGGAGACCCCTGCCTGGGGGGGCTCCTCTGCCACCTGCCTTTTGAACCCCCTCGTCCTGGGAGCTGCAGAAAGGAGGAGTTGTTGCAAGGAGTGTACGATGCTGTCAGTTCCTTCCTTGCGAATTGTATTTCTCATTGCCTTTCCGCTGTTGTTCTTGCTCTGAAATAGCCAGAAGTCTCTTGTGGGATGTGGTGCTGGGTGACCACATGCTATCGCTGCTCCTGCAGCCTCCATCTGCCTGTGGGAGCTGTGTAGGCTGGCATGGTGTGCGCTCCACAGAGATGCAGGTTGGCATTCAAAAACCCCTTTAGCCTAGTGTCTTCAAATTGGTCTTGCAGATAGAGCTAGCCTGTAAGGAGGTGCAGGGCGGTCTTCCTGCTGGTCTGCGAAAGGGCTAAAGGCTTTTGAGAAATGTTAATAGCATCATTCCTTGCAGAGCTTTCTGAAGGCTGAGGACCTTTTTGAAACCAAATTCTCTCATGTTTCAGTTGAGGAACTTACTGGTGCCGATTCATTTCCTTTACCGTTAGACTAAGTGCATTAATCGCCTCCCTGGCCTGAGGGCTTGAGCAGGAAGCTAGGGAGCACCCAGGTATGGGGACCACCTCGCCTCAGCTGTAGGGGCAGCGTGGTGTTGTGTGGGGATCACTGTCTGCACAGAGGCTTCTCTTTGATACAAACCAATGACTGCTCTCGTCCCCTGATATTTTTAATTAGATCTACCTTTAAGTATGATATTTTTTCGGTGGGAGGGACAAAAGAGGGTGTTTTATTAGGTTACAGCATAAAAGTGCCATCTATCATGCTGCTCTGCTAAGATAGAATTATCAAATTTTTAATGTTCCTGTGTCTGGCCTGTCTTCTGAAACACAGTATAGTTTTATAGACCCTGTTCTTGGTCACGTGGAGACTCCTTCTAGGTGGAATGAGCATTCTTTTTATAAATACAAGATAGATTTGAAACAAGTCAGTTTATTAATTGTACATTGGTATATATGAGGTCACCCTGATTATAGTCTGGACCGGTAATGCCTTACTTGTCTTGCTTTTTTGTTTTTCATGTGTAAAGTTTGGGGAAAAATAATGAATTGTAACTGCTTGTGAAAATAGATTTTTCTGTCTTTGCACTCAGTTCTATCTTTGAATCAGTTTTCCTTCGCTGTATGTTTTCATTCAGTGCCGCTGTTTGTAATTGCCACTTTTTTGGGGCTGGATGTTGCTTCTCCAGGTTTTAATCTGCCCCCCTCTCTTCTTCCAAGAAGCCTGCAGTGGAGGAGGCTGGCGTAGCTGTGAGCATGCCAGTCCCATGCGAGAAGTGTATGACTTCGCCTAGGGATGTGAGGAGGTCTGGAAATAAATGTCCTTGTTTCCCTCCCTAGAACTTTAGGACCCAACACTATGTCATGTTCTGGTTTCTGAACAGCAGGAGAGGTAGGTGCATAACGTAGAACAAAACCATCGTGTCTTATTGTCGAATCCGCTTAACTGAATCTTTCAAAAATATTTCTAGGAATCCTTGAGTAACATCTACGTTTCTTAAGGAACTAACAGCATTTTAAAAATTATTATAAATGTGTAATTTCTAGGTAGTATTGGGGAAATATTGTTAACATCATTACTTACGAGCTTCTGAGATCCAGTTTATGTTTCTTTAATTTAATTTGGATTTTCCTGCCTTGGCTCATTAAAGTCCCTGAGAGAGATTTACATCAAAATTAATTATATCAATGGTTGAATTGCTTAAGTAACTTGGAGAACTCAGTTTTGAATAAGTTGTAAGATGCTGTTTAGATAGTATGCTTATGTTTCACAAAATGAGACGTTATAAACCCTATAGATTCTCATCCAAGATGTCTTTCACAGAAACAATGGCCTCTGACAAGGACCATGGAAATTACTATTGTACATATACTTTATAATTGTCTTTTTGTAAATTTAGTTACTGAGTATTGGAAGCTGTAAAAAAAATTGCAGGTACTGTAATAAAAACTTAATAGTCACAAATAGGGTTCTGTGGAAAGAGTCAATTTTTATGAAAAGAAAAAAATCAAAACTTAATGGGACAAATAGTGATATTTCACCTCACTATGAAAGAACTGTTCAGAAAAGCTAATTCAAGTTCTACTTTTCCAATAGACTCAAAAATGTGTATATATCAGAACTAATACAGTTGTCAGGTGTTAAGGGTTTTGCTGAATCTCTGCTTTAGCAATTTTTACTTTGATCTTGAGTGAGAATTTCAGTTTTCCAAGGCACTGCTGTTGTGGGGAGAAAACAAACAATTTCTCTCTCTTTTTTTTTTTTTTTTTTCCTTTTTTTCTTTTTTCACTTTTAGACCACATTTCTTGTACATTTTTCACTTAAAATCACCATATAGCCATAAATTTGGGGCTTGGGATTCTTATTTGATTCCTTTCCCTCCCCCCTCCTTTTTGCAGCAATGTAGACCTATGAAAATAGCAATTATAATATATATGATGAAGTACCTGGTTTGAAAGGCATGATGCAATTACAATACCAGAACTTCTGGGTTTTATAGAAGGACTCCTATTGTGTCATAGAAAGTGAACATGTAAACCTTATTTGCAGAGTACTTTGATGTATTTAAAAGGTTTAAAAATCTTATTTAGTTCTTTTTTTTTTTTTTTTTTCCAGAAAGGAGTATAAATACAACATAATATGATTTAACATAATGAAAAACAGAATCACTTAGAAACAGAACATAACAGTGTTGTGCTCCTGCTGTTTTATTTTTACTCTAAACAGTTAAGGGCTGAAAAACGATTTATCACTTTGCAGATCAGGAGAAAATACTTGATCCTACCATTGCGTGACTGCAAAACTTACATTCTCACAGGAGGAGGTGCCTCCCTTCCTCCAAATGTGCCTTGAAGTGCAGAGAAACCCATCAAAGTTCAGAGCAGCTCTTTATTATTTTTGTTAGTGTTTCCATTGTGCACTGAGACTTTTCAGAAAGGCCAGGAGGCTCTTCCTGGAGGAGTGAACTGAATGCATTGCAAGCAACCCGAGTTCTGGAGGTAACCAGACCTGTGCAAGAAACCTGTGTAATTCATCTGCATTATGAGAAAATGAGGTTGGATATGAATTTTCTTGCATTGTTACAGAACCAGAACTGACTATATTAAAATGCAAGTATTGAACTTGTAAGAAGTTCCTTCAAATGACTGTTGCACCTGGCTGACGATACCAGTTCTCACACTGTCAGAAGCTGTTATCCAGGATTCTTTCAGATTTTCTGTAAGCCAGAAAGGGCAGCAATGCAGTTTTAAAAATTACTTTGTTGGTATAAATAAATAGTCTTTAAATTTGAAAATAAATACAGTGAAGTCTTTAGAACTAAATAGGGCTCTTAAATAGAGAAGAAGTATAATTCCTGAGGTTATCACACATGCTGGATGTCCAGGCTCATTTGGAACATGTTTTGAGGTTTGTATGGATCAGCTTGATATAAAAGGTTGTAGAAAAAATAGAGAAAAACTTGTTAGGTTTGTAATTTGGAAGCCTTGCTTTGAAATGCACTGCTTGAAAAGAATAGATCTGATGAGGTCTGAACAAGTGGCATAAATAGCACTAAATCCAAGAGTCTGGATTTAGATAATTTTCAAAATATTTGTATAAAATATTTGTACTATAAATGTATATTTAATTTTGGCTTAAAGAGTCTAAACACAAAGATAGCGTGCATGGCTTAGGATGTCCCTGAGCTGCAAGTCACTAGAGAATGAGATAGGAAGTATTTTTGCCCTGTTCTCTTTTGGCATCTACTGTGAAGGTTGTTAGAGGTAGAATACTGGGATGGACAGATCCAGTACAGCTGTGTGTTTTGGTGGGTGTCTGGTTTTTGGGGGGTGTGGTGTGTGGGGGTTGGGGTTTTTTTTTGTTTGTTTGGTGGGTTGTTGTTTGGGGTTTTTTTAAATTAAACGCCTGGCTTTCTAGAAACATTCGAGAATTGCTTTTCCACGTGGACCTAATTGTATCTTTAATGTACATAGAAGGTATCAGTGGACTTATCTGCACAAATGTCAAAAAGGCCTGCTGTTGCTGACTGCTGTTACATAGTTAATTTGTTTTAATGCCATTTTTATGTGCATGCTATCTAGGGATGTGATTTCATCATCAAAGAGTGTGGTCCCTCTGGATGGCTTTAGAAAGTAAGGATGCTCAGAGAAACTCTTTGGAGACAACTGTAATTTTGGCAGCTGCTGAGTGCAACACGAGTGATAGGGGCTGCCTGGCACCAGTCCCTGGGAGCTGGTTACGGTGAGGTTGGCCCCATACCATACTGGATGCTCTCCACCTCTAAAGTTGTAACAAGTACAATTTTCAGTGCAATTCTTCTCCCACTAGTGTTCTGGGAGAGATGAGATTTCACTGACCTTCAATTTCCACCTTATACCACCACTTGATTGTGCAGGAAAAATATTTCGCTTTCCTTGTCTTCACTGTTGCACTATGGTTTTATATTTTCCAATTATTATGTGGAGTAGATTGTTCTGTCTAATTATAGGTAAGCTTAGTATATGAACATCAGCCATGGTGGGTTTTATTATTGTTGGCTTTTTTTTTTTTTTTTTAACCGCAGCAGGAAAGAGATTTGAAAGGTGACTGCTTTTGTTTAGTGCTTCTAGGTTTATCTGTCATATCACAAATCTTACTTGCTGTGAATTTACTGTGCACTGAAATGACATTACCTGGTTGATTTAGTATATATAATTTAAGATACAAAATTTAAGGTAATATGATAAACTTTTTTCTAAGGAAAAAATAATTGCTCACTCGTTTATCAGTATTTTGATTAAAAAATCATATCCTGCATCTCCTTAATGGAATAGTTAAGATATTTCAACACAGAAAAAAACCCAGCAACCCAAACGGAATTCAACAAGCAAAAGAGGATAACCTAATTTTCCCACAGAAGCGTAGAAAAGTAGGGGAAATATTTTTCCTTCCCTTTTCCATTTCTAGCTTGTCTTCTGAACATCAGGCTAATAACTTCTTGCCATGTTCAGAATATTTCATTTGAGTTTTGACAGTAATAACCATGTTTTATTTGGCTGTCAGGAGCCCTCTGAGGTGGACAGATAATGTGTTCATTCTCTGTCCAGTGGGAAGAGAATACATTAACTGTCTAAAATGATATGAAAAGAACAAGAGCTAGTTAAGTTGATTTTGGGGAAAATAAAAGCAATATATTTATTTGCAGTGGTACGTTGCAAGTTGTTGGTTAGATGGGTATTGGTAATTCCCTGTGGATTATATAAAACAAACCAAACCAAACACAACCATTTCTTTTTGTGAACACAGACATCAACTTGTTCTTGAGATGCCATCACTTGAGATGCTTTCTTGTTGCCTGTACTTTGAGAGTTCTGAACCTTTCCCCATCCATGTTATAGGAGATTTAAACTCTAATGAAAAGTCTGCAGTGAAGTACAGCCTTTAACAGGGAAATACACTTTTGGGGACATCTGGTGTAGAAAAACTGGCTGATTCAAGCCCAACGTGGTGTGTAAGAAGTGGCAACTGCGTAGGCATCCTAAGCCTGTTTAGCGTGCTGCAAACTCCGAGGAGCCTGACTTGGGGATGAGGAATAATATCCTGAGACTCCAGGAGTATCTGGCATATGTGCGGAGGCGTGCAGAGACTCGAGCAGTTATGTTTCAAGGGATATGGCTACATCTCCATCGTGGGCACAGCACTGCAGCAGTAAGGCAGACGTGTCCTTCTCAGCGCTTGCTGGGTTTGGCACGTGGGGAGTGCAGTCTGTGTTTGTTTACTCTAATTTTTCTTTTGTTTTCTCATTGTCCAGTTGCAGAATGTCAGAATATGTACCTGATTTCTTGCCTGGTGGCAATGGCATGGGGAAAGGAATTGCTGCCCATATATATTGCTTTGCTGCTTGTGACTCTCAACTGCCTGAATCCCTTTTCCACCTTAGTCACCTAATGAGTCTAATACTTTTGACTCTAAGTCTTTAATGGAAAATAGACTGTGCATGGGATTTCCAAGTGTTTGAAAAGGTTTGTATCTCACAAGAACAAAGTAGATGGATCATTAATAATGGACGGACAGATCTGGAATCCTAAATCTAAACAGCAACCTGCTTTTACAGTCCCTTATGTCTCCCAAAGGCCTGTGGTGGCAGCTCTGCCCTAGTTAAGATAAGAAATTCTTTCCTGGTTGGTTGTCAGAGCGTGACAGGGATACTGAGTGGGGTTATTCACTGAGGAAGGTGGTTATACGTGGTTGCATTACTAGGTTGTGTCTAAAATGACCTGCAAACGAAAACTGGGCTGTGTTCCTTGTAAATGCCTGGGAGCAGCAGTTTCAGCCAAGAGTAGCACGGGGCTCAATGTCTAAAAATCAAATCATCAATTTATTCTCTGCTTGGGGACAATTTCAGGGAAACTGGGGCAGGCAGCCCCTTATTATTTTCAGCTTTTGTCTAGACTGCATATCATTCCTGAGGGTTAGTACCTCTGCGGGTCACACTAGGACCTGCAGGCGGTCAGTGATTACGGTTACATATGTCATGTGCGTGTTTTTGGTGATTATGAGTACTTTTAACAGGAAATTTTCCTAACTTGCTTTCAGTGTTTTTAATTAAAATGATGCTGTAGCTTTCCACATAGTCTTCTGTGTGACACCAGTAAACACTTGACTGATTGCCTGTGTGACTAATGCAGCTGGACAGTTGTCAAGATAATCTAAGATCTTTTCATGTATGCAAGAGTAAAGACAGCCGACCATCCAAATTTTTGGCTGTTGCCTATTCATTTTTTGCTTAAGCACAGTCAACTCTCGTTAGATTGCTGAATCAAAGATGTGAAAATGACCTATCGTGTCATTTTGATGCTGTTTGAACTACTGCTTCAAAATAAAAATTGGATCATAGAATGCAAGGTGTTAGGAGCACTTCATAGCCTTTGTTTCTTGCTTTCAAATTAGCTTTAAAACATTAGCCTTGGTCTGGAAAGAAACTGGCAGACACTGTATTAACAACCACATCAGTCTCATAAATTACATTTTTGTAGCCTTCTAGTCAATTGTTCCTTGATTTAGGCCACGTGGTTAAGATGACGCACAGCATGTAATGTTACTATAATTGTTCCTCTTTGAACATATGTTCTGTAGATTTAATGTTTCTTATATGTTGTAAATTATATTTGATGGCAGTTCTCATATTTGTTAGCATCCAATAGTTTAATAATCGCAAGTACAGCCCTTTAGTGGAATTTTAGTTGGTTTTTTTATCTGCTCCTCTCCATTTCTCAAATACTTCTGCAGCTGAGTAACACAGATGGGTATTTATATTGCGTAATTTTAGGCATCTGATTTGTGCTAAAGTTAAGCAGCTATCCTCATGTCTATACAGCTAGTGAAAGACAGCTACACCCTCCAGAGAGCCATTCAGCATTGGGCACAATGAATTCCCTGCCTATATACAGAGACTGGCTTCTCAAAACAAGAATTTAAGATTGATGTCTGAAGTTAACCAATGCTTCTCCAGGAAGAAATATTACTGAAAGATGAAGTTCTCTCAGTTTTTTTGTGATTTAATCTTAAGGTCAATTTGCAAAGTTAAGTCTGCTGCATGGCAGGATCTAAACGGAACGAGCTGGGTGTGTAAAAGACTCTCTTTGGTGCACAGGTTGTAGGGAGTATGTCTGGCTGCTGAATAGGTGCCAAGCAATTTAGTACTTGGTGCTCCTTGCTGGCTAGCTGTTCTGCTAACAGTCTTGCAAAATCCCAGACTTTGGGGTATCAGAAAAACATCTTACAGAATATATGTGAAATGCTACTACTTTAGCTTTAGCTGGCATTGATAACTGGGTTCTGGCAGGAGTGATTGATGTGTCTTAGTGAAGCAGTGTAGCCTGAATATAGTCACAACTTGTATCTTTAAAGCATATGAAACCTTTCAGTTTGTAACCACCCATAGCTGGTGCCTATTGCAGGTAAATGACTTAACACAGAAAGTAAAATTTTATGCATAGTCTCTATTTTCTTATTTGATGAATTGGACCTGGACAAAGAGGTATTAGCAGGAGCTTACAAAGGACCTCCATTTACCAACAGTAGCCTTTGGTCGTATGTCCTATAGGTAGCCCTCCTCTCTTTCTCCTCCTGTGGTGCCCCGGCTTGCGCTGGTGTTGGCCATCTCTCCTTTCTTTGCTTTTGAAGGAAGCATGTGCTGCTGGAATTGGCAAATAAATGGCTGCACAGTGGAAGTGTATGAGTCTCTTGCCCTTCCCCAGGACAGTCAGGAGGCTCCTGTCTGGCTAAGAAGCCCCAGACAAGAGCTGCAGCCAACTAGTACACATACTCTCTCAGACCAAAGAGTTATCTGGTAGGCTCTGTGCTGCCCACTGGCTCCATATTGCATAGTCCTTCTCCAGGATAGTTGCCCCGTGCTGTGCTTCAGTGGTTATGGTGGAGAGAGTTGCAGTTCTGGATTTTTAACCAACCAATTCCCACGCTTTGGGGAGCAGAGCAGGCGGATGATACATTGATCTGAAATCTTTCATCTCAAATTTGATCGTGGGTCTTAAATTATTTTATTACCGAAGGGGGCGGAAAAAGAGAGATGATCCAAGCTTTCCAAAGTCAGTCATTTAGGGATTAGAGGAAGAAGGAAGCAGATGCATCCCCTTCAGGTTCCACCACCAAGTGCCTTTTGCCAACACTGAAACTTGTAGCTGTTTCCTTGTCTGACTGTGCTCTGCAGGTGAACCTTGCAAGAGGAATTTAGAAAACTAGTCTCTATCAGCTCCGTTTCTACCTGACATACTTGCGTGTAAGATACACTGGACTTTTTATGAACCAATTAAAAACCAAAAACCTTTCTTAGTTTGATGCTGTGAAGTAAAAAATTTGGGTTGAGTGTGTGTTTCTGATGATAATTAATTACAGCTTGAGTGCTTTAGTTCAGTGATTTTTTTTTTTTTTTTTTTGGTCATCTCAGCTTTTTGGATTATAAAATATATGGGAATCTTATACTGAAGCGTTTTACTTCTGCTATATTTATTTCAAGATTTTATAAAAAAAATTGAGCAGTCTGGGCAAGTCTGGTTAAATTATTTTTTAATGGATTCTAATAGTTCTGTAGGCACTGGTTTTGGGTGTTTTTTTGATTCTTCTGTATTACTGGATTTCTAGGATCAAAGTGAACACAGTGAAAAGGCAAGCGTGCTGTTAAATATCCTTAATTATTTTGACTGTCTCAATATAGGTTTATTTCACAGAATTTAGAAAGTGTTCTAAAATAGCGTTAGAATTGTATCTGAACATGAAAGCTCAAATTCAGGGCTTTCTCCTAGGAAGTGTTTGTTGGAAGGTGAATGGAAAAGTACTTCAGTTTTAAGTGGAATTTATAAGGATCAGCAAAGTGTAAATTAGATTCCAGTGTACTTCCAATGCAATATTTAGAGCAGCCTGTATTGAACTGTTTATTGCTTTTGCTCACAGGCCTCAAAAGTTATTTTTGCTTTGTTTCAGAGGGGCTTGGTGACTGATCCAAGCTGTTCTGTGCTTTTGAAAGATGAGCACGCTTTGCGTTTCTTCACCCACCATTCCCTGTGGTTTTCCACTTCTGTGCAATCAGCTGAAGGGGGGCAACCTCCTTCTTGTACAAACCGTATGTGTCCTTGTGGCCTGGGCATGTACCATGGTCCCAGGACCTGTTTTGGGAAGCATTGAGCCCATGTTGCATCGAGGTGCGTTGTGCCAGGATCTGCGCTGTATTGTTGCTCAGAAGAGCGATGCAAAACACCAAACTGAGTTCTTAAAAACACTTGTCCTCTGGAGCACCTGGTGCTTCAGCTCTGCAGTGATTCACACCAGGGCCATGCTTTCTTCTCCAAGTTACGTGTAGCTTCACCTGCTGCTCCCTGACTGTAGTTGTTTGGATACTCAAAGAAGTCCCCTTACTGAGCCTTGAGTTTTAGGGATGGGAATGGAGTCGGACCAGCACACAAATAGCCCCAGTTAGAGCTAAAGTTTGCTTGTGGGAGGGAGTGTTGGAAAACCAAAGTGATGGTCGTCAGTTGTTTTCTCAGAGGATACTTCACATACAAAAACCTTGATGGGATCCGCCTGGGCATCTTCAGTATACAATTTGCTAAATTAGAACTGAAGGAATATAGCTGATAACAGACCCAAAATAAGCTCATAAACTAAACTTCCTTCATGCAAGACAATGGATGAAGAGTGAACAGAAATGTATATAAGTGGCGGGGGAGTGAGGGGGGAGTAGCCACAGTAGCTTTTTTGAGGGCAGGATTAAGCAGCCTCAGAAGAAACAACTGTCATGCCTGCTCCTCAGCACAAGTCATTCCCTGAATTTCAACTATAAATTAATGACTGGTAAATCCCACCATGAAGGGGGTGGCCTGCTTTGTATGTTCTGACTCTGAGATATATCACTGTTATCTTTTCTGTGCTAGTAGCATGCATGAATGTGAGTCTAAACTCCTTAATTCCAGTGCTGCAGCCGCTGCATGGTCCTCCCGAGCCGATCCTGCAACCCTCCACTCCTGTGTCCCGTGGCCTTGAGTCTTCCCCTTGCCTTGGCATCACTGCCTGTGCTGCTGCCTCCTGGTCCCACCCTGGAGCCCCTCATTACCTTTTAATGCTGTCAATATACAAGCTTCCAGAGAAAAAAGCTCATTACCTGTCCACTGGCTGGTGCATGGAGCCATATCTGTGTTTAATACGAATGCTTACATTCTTCTTCCCTTATGTAAATGCACACGTGTTCTTATTTTCCACTCATCTCTGAGTGGTGTTGAAGATTCAGTCTTTGAACAGGCATCTGAGATCATAAAATATCTGTATTGAACAGTGCTAAGCTATCAGTGCCAAATTAGAAATGACGTGTGTGATAAATCTTTTTTAACCATGTTCCGGTACAGTGTAACTTCTCTTTCCACTCTAGTTTGGTTTGGTTTTTGGTTCCCCGCCCACTCCCCCCNGGCGACATTTGCCTTTCTGACAAGGTTATTTATCTATTCAGGGGGCCAAAACCATCCTCAAAAACAGCCAGAAATATCTGTACCAAAACATCCAAAATAGGGTGGTTAGTGGGAATAAGAAGAAGTGGTGAGTCCGTCTTTGGAGTACAGCGAAATAGTGCTCCGGTCAGTTACCATTTCTTCTCAAGTTCTAGTAGCATTTCTACTTTCATGTCCTTGATATTAGATATATGTTTGTGGAAAACTTTGGTATTTTAAGCTTTTTTTCCCTTCTCTGCACGTGGAATTTTTATTTTTGTTGTTGAGGTTAGTTTTGAAAGACAGCTGTGTGGTGGGCAGCGAGCGCAGACGGACTGGGCTGGGGGGACATGCAGCTCCTCTTCTCTCTGCCTGTTGGTTTCTCTTTGCTCGCTGTCGCTTGCCTCTGCCAGGCTGAGGGAACGTTTGCTCTGGCATGTAGCAGGAACTGCCGTTTTTCCTGCGTGATTTCTGAGGGAATTTAGTAAAATTCCAGTTTGGACTGAGCTTTGACACCCGTGGCCACATGGTGCCATTAGCTGGGGCAAGCGCCCGTGTGTGTCCTGGTACGAGCACAGCAGCAGGACCGATTTACATTTCTTGTTTGCGTTTTTAGGCACAAGTTGCACAAGTCCAAGGACTAATCTCCTTTTCTTCTACATTAGTTATTCTGGAATTATGTATGAAGTGGAACTATTACATATTTAAAACTTGGGGATTTATCATTTGGAGTTTTAAGGGACTTAGCATAGGATTTGAACCTCAAATACTCTGAGTAAACTAGCAGCATTTAAAAAATTGATTTAGATTAGCTTAAGGACAAAATGTTTTATCAGTGATCTGTAAATTGCATTAGGTACGACTCAAAACACTGAAAAACTTCCTTTTCAGCCCTTAGCCGCTTCTCATAAGGAATTTCATAATATGAAATTGCCTAGTTCTCTGTTAACATCATACAGTAGCAGGCCAGTGCTTTCAAACGTGTGTGCCCAGTTAGGTCTAAGCAAAGTATTTCAGTGCCCTGTGGGGGTTTCTGTTTTAACGGGAGACGTTACAGCCGTTCTGTGTGTCTGAAACTTGGGTCACTTTTAATAAGCCTAATCTTTACGCCAGCCAAGTCAACAGTGTTTGACACCGTAGACAGTAAGAAGAATGTGTAATGAAATGAGAGCTCATTTCCTCAAATTATTTTAATATTTTGTTATATATAAACACTTAAAGCTGTGAATCTGGAGTTAGTTAGCACCACTGCTTTCCAGAGAAAGACGTATGGTAATTTACTAGTGCCTGCAGTGCTCCACTATATACAAAAAGGTGAATTTCAGATTATTAGAGCTGTCAGTGATGGATGGAAGAGGAAAAAAATGGAGAAAAATTACCTATCTTTTGCTATCTACCCTCCTCACTGACCATGCAGTCTGTAACAGCGGAACGTAGCTGGGGGAGTCAGCCAGCAGCAGGTAACAGTGGTGCTGCCCATGCCCCGCCACCCGGCTGCACGGCTCTAGGTGAGGAATAGGCTGGTCCATATGCTGCAGATTTGTAAACTGGGGGTGCTGGCGTTTCACCACGAGGAGGCTTCCCCTCCCTTCCCCCTGCTTCTGGCAGCCTGCTGTTTTGCTATTATTCTTGCTCGTCTGCTCCATCAGACGTGTGCGCGTCCTGCGCGTTGCCTCTCTCCCGCTCTGTCACTGCGCACTTTGCATTTTTATGTTATATCTCATTTTGCTCTGTGTTCTCCCCACGACGTTCGAGGTTCCCATCTCAGGAATTCCTGCCAAGTTCTGATCCTAGCATCTGTTCCCGACGTTACCCAGATGCTCTAGTTTTGGGGCCTTTAAAGACATGAGTTTTCTGATCCTGTGTTTCTCTGAAACCCAAGTAACCTGGAGCACAGATACGATTGTGAAAGTGTTAATCTGATTGTTAAACAATAGTAAAGTCGTTCTGGAAATGATGCTTTTGACCACAAGAGATTTTGTAATAGCTGGTATGTGCCGAATGTAAATTAATTCATTCTGCCTGGGATAAAGTTACTTTTGTGTAGCTGTGGCTAGATGGAGCTGTCAGAATGCGTAAGGCGGTTTGATTTATGTGCAAAGGCTACACGCGTTAGACTTTCCTGGTATGTGCTATTCATTTCAGCTGCTTACAGGGTTCAATGTTGATGCCCTTTTACTGTTTTATCATAGATGATATAATGTTCGGTAATTATTCTGGGAAGTAGAGAAATCATTCGGGATACAACAATTAGGCACAGAGACTGTGAAATAAGGTTTGCTTTCAGTGAGGGACAAGATCATCTTAAAGCAAGGACATTTGAAAAAGTAATGAATGCATAAATGTTTCTGATTAAATTTGTATTTTTTTGTGTGTTTATGTGGGCAGAGTTGTTTTAATAAGTGAACGGTCTCCAGTGAGGCAGGTAATTTTAAAAGTGGTCTTGTACATCAGAAAAGGTGACCCCTAATGAAAACGTAAAAACTATCCTCTTTAGAAGCTGTGCTCCCTCTGATTTTCAGTCTTTGCCTTTTAATATCAATTACTAGGATGTTTTAATTAAAAACAGATCTTGGAGGTATTATCTGCTTCCTCTGTTTAGTCCTTTTAAATGTTAATCACTTTTGACAGCATAATTTACCCAGCTACCTGTGGTAGCCTTATGCAATGCATTGGCTTTGTGTGGCGCTAAACTACAAACTGCACCCCAAAAAGGTTGTCCAAAAGTTTATACAATTGCAAAGATTAAGTCTGGCAGGAGAAATACAAAGAAAGAAGATTTAAATGAAGACTTAATGAGACAGTGAGTCAGAAAAGTTATTTCAAGGTAGCTGGAGCTTCCGAAGAAATGATTCTTAAACTAGAGGTAACCACACTAAATTCACTTCTGTTTCTGCTAGAAGATACTTAGGGAGGAGTGGAAGCTAAGAGGCGAGGCTGGAGGTAGCCTTGGAGCCTACGGAGTTTCCATCAAGCAGGATTGTGAAGTGTGCATAGAAGAACACTTAAAAAGAGAGAAAAGAAAGAAAAAAGTTAAAAACCTCCCAAACTTTAAAAAAACCAAACAACCTTAACCCCTCCAGTTTCACTAACACGCTCCATGGTATTAATATTATCCCCTCTCGCCTTCCCACCCTTCACCCCAGCTGTTTTCCCCTTCCCTCCAGAGCTGGCCATGCTTGTCCTTTGCCAGGCAAAGCAAAGCAAGCTTCCTTAAGCGGCTTCAGCTGTGGCTGTGGTTATCTTTTGCTTAAAATATTTTAAAGCTAGAAATGTTTTAAAACAAAATAGTAATTTTTTAGTAGTCACAAATCAGCAGAGAATCACCAAATCTTACTCAAATGAACGTTAACTTAATGAAATATCTAACTATGCCATAAGTGTAGAAGCAGAGCGAGTGCTCCTTTGATTTGCTTTGATTGTATTTTTCTGTGTAATTTACCAAGAAATGAAATTCAGCAACAAAGTCTTCCCAAACACATGCTGATTTTCAAGGACATAGATATCCATGCCTCTCCCAAGTACTGAAAAAGAAAAGCAACTTTTATTTGTTCTGGGCCCTCAGATACTTCAATTTTTTATATTTTTAAGGGTGTTTGAAAGGGAATGTTGGGTTCTGAAAGATTTTGGGGTTTTTTTGAATATGTAATAGTAAAAATTAAAGGGAACTGAGTCAGAACACCATTAGTTCAGTGAGCACTACTCAGAATTATTTATATGTTTGTAGGTTTAAAATAAATAATCTTTTGCTGCACAAGTCAGACTGTTTGTTTTGTGTGATGTTTCTGAATGGAGCCTTTGGTAATCAGATTCCACACATGCTTTAACCTTGTGCAAAATTTAATGAAAAATAGAGTTACTACTGAATATACTGTTTTGCCAGCTCAACAAAAGATGTTAAGTTCTGCATATTTTTGCATAATAAAGATGAGTGTTGACAGTGTAATGATCCATTTGGCACAGATAAAATTGTGAATGATTTTAATAACCGTACAACAATATTTGAATTCACTATGAAATATAATATAGACACTTCAAACAGAGGCAGGCCTGCTGCCCTGGTATGGAGTGCCAGCTACTTATAACCTTAATTTTTCTAGGAGAGAAAAGAGGAGAAGCTAAGAGGCGAGATCAGCCCAGAGGAGATGGGGAGGAATTAGGGCATCTGCAGGATGGAAGGGATCTGTTTTGAAGTTTTCGGTGCAGTCCTTGTCCACAGGTTGAAGTTGATGCGTTTTGGCAATGCTTGTATCTCCTTCCCCGGGCTGGGTGACATTTATATTACGTGTTGGAAAAGGCCTTCATGGATATGGGGTGAGTCAAGGTAAAGTGTAAGGATGATAGTGTGTTTCCAAGTTCGGTAGCTTGAAATGATTGTGCATACAAATGTAATTCCTCTTTTGAGTGTTTCTTTTTTAAAAATGTTTTTTGGATTCATCCAAGTGTGATGTCAGTGCATCGGTCCCAGTTTCCACAGTGATTTAGGGAATTAATTTTCAAAATGAGTTCTGAAAATAAGGCTGGAGTCTTTGAAGCTTTTACACTAAATGATTTAGGAGTATAATTCATCAAAAGTCCCTATTTATGTTCCTGTTTCTTCGGTTATAATGCTCAAGTGCTGCATCCCTACGTAAAGAGAGAGCGCTGTAAGGTGGTAGAGGCTTCTGCACCAAGTAGTCAAGAAAGACGGACTGATTCAAACTATCTCCTTTGCTATTTGTTCCTGCATTTCACAGAAACAAAAGCACTTGACTTCCAGTGAATGTGTTTCGAAGATGGATTATAACCAGCTAGTTTCCTTCTGAGGTCCTCCCTCCTTACTCTTCACTTCTTCCTGCTGCTTTTTTTTCCTGTTTGTGTTTGTTTTCAAAAGCATTTAGAGGTCAGATTTGAAAAGTCACCAGGCAGCTTTTAAAAGCGGAGTTTCAAAAATATCTTGGCGTCTGATTTCTAATGGTTTTATGGGGAGAAAAGAAGTGAGATGCCTTTCTGCCACCCTGTCTGCCAAATTATTTTTGAAAATGTTGCTCCAGATCGTTTTGAAAATGGTTTTGGCATTGGGAGCCTACGTTTTAGTGAAAGTCCCTGGGGCTCAGTTACTATGTTGTTTAACTTGGTGTTTTGTGGGAAATAAACACAGGCCCTATCTCCTAGCAGATTACAGTGTATGGTAGATGGATATCCATCTGGAGGTGGATGCACCATGCTATTTTTTCTTCATACAGAGATCCCCGTAATGCTCTTGGTTGTAGAAAACCTAAAGGTGTTTAGGAAGAACTGTAGTATGGCAGTTTTGGGATCCTCTCCCTTTCTAGACTATGAAATGTTGTCTGATGGGTGTCTTCCTTAAGACCAGAGCTCCTTATCTGGCATAGGTTCATGTAATAATTCTAGTGAGTCAAGTCCCCTGTGCCTGGGGGTTGCCACAGGAGGGGAGAACCTCCACGGATCTCCCGGTCTGTGTCTCTTGCCAGTAGCCCGGCGCTGCTGGGCCGCTACCTTTTATTCTTTGTTCTATAAGGATAGTCCTAATGGACTGTAAGTTAAGTTGCATTGTTTTCACTATTGTTGCATTTCGATATAATATAAAATGTTAGTCATGAGGGAACAATCAGTCATTTGCATTGAAGATTTTTTTTTTTAGAGCCTTATTTAAAGAAGGGGAGGCATGAATTATTGCCTAATGTGCTGATTATTTTTGTCATTATGCACAAAATGAAGAATATTGTTATTGTTGTTTTAAAATGCCAGAGCTAAATGTCTCTCCCTTTGACGTTTTTTAATACTAGATAATGAATTTAGTTAAAAAAACATCCCTATCTCATTGTTTTTAAGACCTCTGAAAAGTTTCTTGGGGGGAAAAAAGAAAGTGTTATACGAAAGGCAAAAGGTACACAGAGTTTTACCTTTCGAACAGACCTTGACGTTGATGTAAAATAAGCCTAATTTAACAGGTATTGTATTGCACACCGAAGATAATTTAGGCTAATGTCAAGGACAAGTGTTATCTATTCCTTTGTTGTAGTGAGGTATTGAAATAATGAGTGGAACAGAAGGGAATCAGAAAATGTTTGAAGTTTTTCATCTGTGTCTCTAGATGGGTATTTTTAATCACATTCTTCTGGCTTTTGCATGCAAATTACACTGAACAGCACACACTATATAAAATTAAGAGCTGTATTTTACAAAATCTATTTTCTTGAAGTTTAATAAGCTTGCAAAGATTGGCCTATGCTTTAACTAACTAGGTACCATTTTGTACCTCAGCTGAAATTAAAATCTTAGATTTTAAATGCTGCTGTTTTCATCCTGTAGCAGAGGAATGGAAAGCCTGCTCTTTTTGGAGGTTTCTGAAACCGTTTTTTTTCTTGGTACTCAAGGGCTGCAGCTCCCAATGACAGACGAGACAACTGTTAAGATTTAATACATCTTTATTTCAGCAATATATCTTGCTGTGTGACACCAGCCCCTCTAATAACCCCAGTGTCTGGATTACTTACTGCATAGCATCACTGCTTAACTGCTGACCTCTGTGGCAGAAATAAAATACCAAACTCCTGTATGGTCCATGCTGTTGACTAGGAAATCTGCTGACCTGCAAAGTCATCCCATACCCACAAGCTCATCTGCATGGAGAACGATCAGGGTATCTTTGTAAGCCTTGTCCTGTTAGAAAAGGAGGCAGACTTTTATAGTGCACTCTAAAAATGTAAAATCGCTTCCAAAGTAATATTAACAACGTTGTCCTGAGTGTAGTTGGCATATATACATTTGTGCTGAGGGTTCAAAAATGGAGGATATGAAATTGGCTTATTCACGAGGTCAGATGTGTCCCCACTACTTTCCAAGTGTCGTACTGTCTCTTCTGATGCCATGCTTTCTTTACGTACCTCTTTAAAGCCAGGATGGATATATTTTTCTCCTATTTCTTTTCAAAATGAGCTAGGGAGATACCGTGGTAAATCAGATATTGTGGTAATTTTGCAGAGTATGTCCTTAGCCTTTAAGAAGAGGGCTGTTTTTACAACATTGGAAGAAATCTTTTCCGTACAAATTGAGGATTTAAAGAAATAACAGGGTAGTGTTATACTCTATAGGCTTTCAAAGCAAGAGTCGGTGGAGAAACAAGCCATTACAAAAATCCCACGATAAAATACCTGTGATTGAAAAACTTTCTCATTTAGGACAGAGATATTTTCCGCAGCTGTTCTCATAGCCCAAACGAGCATGGAATTGAGCATCTTGGTACCTGCTGTGTGGAGAGGTTGTAGCAACTGAGGAAAGCAAACTTCTCTTTAAGTGTATTATCTTCATTTTTTATGAGAAGCATCAAAGAAAAAAAGAAGATTGTTTAAAACAGATGAGCATGTTCTTCTTGCTGATGTGATGCCCATCTACAAGAAGGGCCGGAAAGAGGATCCGGGCAACGGCAGGCCAGTCAGCCTGACCTCGGTGCCGGGGAAGATTATGGAGCGGCTCATCTTGAGTGCCATTATGTGGCACATACAGGACAACCAGGTGAT
>WAAD01039739.1:35874-47346 GCA_013389945.1 Fregata magnificens
ATCTGCTCGAGGGAAGGAAGGCCCTGCAGAGGGATCTGGATAGGCTGGATGGATGGGCTGAGGCCAGCTGTGTGAAGTTTAACAAGGCCAAGTGCCAGGTCCTGCACTTTGGTCACAACAACCCCAAGCAACGGTACAGGCTTGGGGAAGAGTGGCTGGAGAGCTGCCCGGCGGAAAAGGACCTGGGGGTGCCCAGGTGGCCAAGAAGGCCAACGGCATCCTGGCTTGTATCAGAACTAGTGCAGCCAGCAGGATTAGGGAAGTGATCGTGCCCCTGTACTCGGCACTGGTGAGGCCGCACCTGGAATACTGTGTTCAGTTTCGGGCCCCTCAGTACAAGAAAGACATTGAGGTGCTGGAGCGTGTCCAGAGAAGGGCAACGAAGCTGGTGAAGGGCCTAGAGAACAGGTCTTATGAGGAGCGGCTGAGGGAACTGGGGTTGTTTAGTTTGGAGAAGAGGAGGCTGAGGGGAGACCTTATCGCTCTCTACAACTACCTGAAAGCAGGCTGTAGTGAGGTGGGTGTTAGACTCTTCTGCCAAGTAACTAGTGGTAGGACAAGAGGAATGGTCTTAAGTTGTGCCAGGGGAGGTTTAGATTGGATATCAGGAAAAATTTCTTTACCGAAAGAGTGGTTAGGCATTGGAACAGGCTGCCCAGAGAGGTGGTGGAGTCACCATCCCTGAAGGCGTTCAAAAAAGGTGTAGACATGGCACTTCAGGACATGGTTTAGGAGTCATGGTGGTGTTAGTTGATGGTTGGGCTTGGTGATCTTAGAGGTCTTTTCCAACCTTAATGATTCTATGATTCTCTATTCTTGCACTCTCATTTTAGCAGTAGTTTTGTATTTAGTTGCAAGCTCTGGAATCTCTTACTCCATAATCTTAATCAAACCACTTTTGCAGTGAGATGCGCCTGCAGCGTTTCTACTTTCTGGATTTTGTATGGCTGCCCCCGTCCTCCTAGAGATCAGAGTGCAGTGATGGCACTGCCCACTCTTTCTCTAGGGCTTAGCTTAACAGTTGCAGGTACCAGTGCTGATTAATGCAATCAGGCATTAACGCCATTGAGAAGGCTAGCATCGGTAGCTAATTCATACTGGTTGTGGACCCTTCCTTAGCGTGATTAAAGTTAACAGCAGAAATGCAGCATTCAGGAGCAGGAGTTAATGTAACGAACTGGAGCTTCTGCGTGTTCCTGGCCCAGGTGAGTATGTCCTACCGGAAAGAAACCCACCTGCCGGCATCTATGTCCTTCTCCCCATGTCTGTCAGCTTCATGAAATGTAGACTTCTTCTACTTTTCTTTCTCCCAGCAATGCCTTCTGGCCATGTAGGACAGGGCTGCTGGGTTGTCTGTCTGCAGGAGGTGGCAAATTTAGATGTTTTCTTTGGCCATGGAAGTTAGTTGGTGATAAAGTCCAAATCTAGCTCTGGTGTTGGACTTGCTGTGTCCATGCAGTAGGTTCGGCCAGGTGAGCAGGTCAGAAGGACTTCTCAGGATAATTAGTTTGTGCATGATCTGTACATGCTTGTGTCTGCCAGGCTGCACACGTGGGCTCATAATGCAGAAGAGGTATATCTGGTATATTCAAGGTCTGAGGTCACGAAAAAGCAAATCCAGCCAACCTGACAGGCAGTTCAGTGGCAGCTACCTGTGATAGCCCTCATAATGCTTTTAACACTGCTCAGTTATTGTCTTATTTCTTGGTCTAAACCTCAGCCTGACTTAACCCATGGAGGTCAAGTAGAGAGCAATTCAGCAGAATATAGACATTACTTTCCAGGGTGCCATAGTCATGCTTGCTTTTAGCCTGTTGCTCAGCAATAGAGAAGGGAGGAAAAGTCTTTTGAATATACGTAATATTAAACTAATATGTTTTAAACATTTCAAAATTTTAAATATATTTTAAATATTTAATTTATAAATAGTACTGGGAACTTACAGTATAGTACCTAAAACTGCATTTAATTCCTACTGGGAAAAGATTAGATTGCAATTTAATTTTGGTTCTAGAATTTCTCAAATCAAAATGCTGTAGGAAATGAATAATCAAAAGCAATGTTTTAATAAAAAGCTTGTATATTTACTTAAGAATCATTTCTTAGCTTAGATTTTTAAACTAGCTGTAAAATTAAAGTGTCCTTTGAATCAATAGATGAGTTCTGATCTTGCAAATATGACTTAACTTGGTGTGTTATGTTGAGATTCAAAAGTGAAGGGTGTTTACTTAGTCAGCAGACTTGAGAATGGCTTCCAATGAGATCTATGATGTATTTTCCAGCAGTGGTTATTTTATATCATGGGGTTTTGAGGGAGCAGATTATGTTCAGCAAAGGCAAATGTGGAGTCCTGCATGTGGGCTGGAATAACCCCATGCAGCAGTATGGGCTGGGGGCCCACTGCCTGGGTAGGAACAGACCTGGCGGACAACCTGATGAACATGAGTCAGCAGTGCGCCTTTGTGATAAAAACGACCAGCTCCATCCTTGGCTGTATTAGCAAGCCTGTAGCCAGCAGGCTGAGAGAAGTGACTATTTTTTTCTACTTCTGGAGTATTTTGACGTCCTCAGGACGAGCAAGACGTTACCATGATGGCCCAGCCAGAGGCCACCAGGGTGAGTTAGGTGGCTGGAGACCATCACAGGGAAGGGGAGGCCTTCAGGGCTGCTGTATGGCCATGCGTTTGCCTAAGGCACAGCATTCTTGATATAGCTGCTCTCTGTCAGGTTTGGCAAAGATGGAGCTAGACTTTTCTCTGAGGTGCACAGGAGTAGTGCGAGGGACAACAGACACAGGTTGCCACAAGGGAAGTTTCAACTTGATATAGGGGGAAAAAAAATTCTTAAAACCAAGAGTGGTCAAACAGTGGGAGAGATTGGCTAGAGAGATTGTGGAGTCTCCGTCCTCGGCGTTATTCAAAATGCAACTAGATGTGGCCCTGAGCAACCTCCTCTCACTGACCCTGGTTTGAACAGGGGCTTGGACTAGATGATCTCCAGAGGTCCTTCCAGTTCGGGTTGTTCTGTGATTCTGTATGAGCTTACACTTCTGTATAATCCACAGAAGAGCTAATATAAAGTGTTAATTTGATAGTAGAATGTGACCCTTAAAATGTCCTTCTTATTTTTCCAAAAGCAATAATGCAGTAAAGCTATTATAACAAAATCGGTTGTTTAGCTCCATTTTAGCTACATTACTTTGAAAAGTTGTTATGAAAAGCTAGTTCTGGCTTCATGACTGAAGTTGATTAATTAAGACAGGTAAAGATATTCTTGAAATTATAAAAGTTTGTTGTTTGTGTAACAGTTTGTCTGAAATTGAAACTGTGCTTGCCTTTTTTCTCTTTTTAAAATGTTGGGTGATCTATAAGTCTGTTGAGGGGACACTCAGGTTGCACATATAGCCCAGCGTTTCTCTCAGATGCTGCTGTTTTTGCTAATTGATCTTTTTTAATGTCTGTGGGCAATAGTGCATTATTTGTGAGTGTCCATTTTTTTTTCTCTATTTCTTCTTACCAGTTCATTGAAACAGTAGTTGTATTTAAATGGATTTTTAATGAGCCATGTAGAAAAGTGAAGCTCAAGGAATAATAAGTATTTGGGTCTGCCATAGGGCTATTAAAGTCAGTCCAGTCATCAGAAAGCCTACAAATTGATTTCATGTTTAGTTTCTTTTATATCTAAATAATAATTGCCTACTCCCTTGGTAATTATTTTTCTGAATTTATGTTTTTTCCCCTCTTATACTCATCTGTTCATTCACAAGCAACTTGTATTTCAGGATGTTTTGGAGTCTGAGGTGCCATTAGCTGAAATTTTGATTTACTGCTGGGCCTTATTAAACAAGTACTCTTTAGTTCAGCATTATAATATAGTCTGAGTAATACACAGACTGCTTTGGGTACACATGGTTTTTGCCGACTCTAAAGAGTTACTATAGAAATCTGCTTGTATTCTCTTGCAATCTACTTCGGTTGTGCTCATTGCAAAGGAAGTATGTGGTCAGTTCTGTGGTTGCCTTGCGGGTTCACTGTGCAGGCTTGCTTAAGACTGGAAAAGTTTTTTGCTGAGGAAAGGATGCCAGTGATGCTCGTTTTTAAATTTTCTGCCAGCCTCCTCCATGTTCTCTTTCCATATACTTGCTGCACACATCTGAAAGTGTATGGCAATGCTCTGAGCGTGATTGAAATCTCTCACATCAGCAGATCAGGTGGCTGTCTAAAAGTGTGTGCAGACAGAGACAGAGACCTATACATTGGGACCGCAGGACAGGGCTGGGCTTAACCCTCTGGCATCAGTTTTTAAAGGAAATGCTCGAAGTAGCTATATTAGGTGGAGGTATATTGACAAGGCTAATTTAGATTTTAGAATTTCATTTGGAACATCAAAATCTCTCTCTTTGAGGACCAAAGTCTCCTGTGAAAAAGTTATTTAGTTCAGTTTTTAAGCATAACCTGAGAACCAGAATCCTTGCCAGCATGGGCGCCTCACCAGAGGTGGATGTTGAGCTGCACCGTCACTCGGAGCTACCTTAGGAGGGCTATGCACTCTGTTCTAATAGAAACAGAAAAATAATCACTTGTGTGAAAGGCAGTTTTGTACACTAATGGCCATCCTGCAGGAGAAGATGTGCAGCATAAATGCCAGAAGACCATAGCAGCTGTGAAAGGGAAGCCCACATCTGGAAGTTGTTGTATGGGCCAGGAGGGGAAGTGCATGGTTCAGCCAGGGGAATCGAGACACTTCTGGTTGCTCAACAGATCAACTACTGAGCAAGTGGTCACTGAACAGCAGAACAAATTGGGAATGTCCTTGTATGAAATTATCTGATAAGTGTCCTTCTGGTGAGAAGAAACCAGATATTTAGAATGGCTTCTAATCGTTAAAAAAGGTAAGTGATTTCAGTTTCACTCTGTACTAAAAAGAGTGGACAAGAAGTGCGGAGGATGTGAAAACCAGATGATGCGAAAACCAGAGGATCACTTGCTGTCTTTCTAGCGTGAGAATACAGCTGTAATCCTAACTGATGTTAAAATAAGTCTGAAATCATTACTGGTGCCTACACATGAGCCAGTCTCAGATCCATCAATAAAGATTACAAAAGAATTAACAATTTTTGGACAGATAGGAATATGCAAAATTCAAGTCATCTTTTTGACAATCTTACTTGTCATAGTGGGGTAAAATACAGCAACAGTTTCTAGCTTTCTGAGTTTCTGTAAAGTGGAGGATTTCTGGTTTTGTGCTGGAGAGAGATGACCTGATTCCACCATTTGATAGTGATGAATTGTTTTATATGGTCTTAGTACTTAATGAAAATGTAAACAACCGTTGCTGGTGCGAATATTTTTTTTTAATCCAGTTAATTAACATTCAAGTACTTAATCTAGTCTATTAATTAAGACTGCATATGTGTTTACTAATTTTTAATTACCTTAGAATAGATGGAAATTGTAATAATTAATGTTGGAATGCAGACTGCTGCTGCTATGTCAATATTAAAATAAATCAGTCTTCTTGCTTTTTATTTATTTAAGTAAATATAACCTGGTTAGTATGATATGTTGAGTCCCAGACAGAGCAGTAGAGAAGCTCATCATGGTACCTCTTTCTGGAAGAACTAAAGGTTGGAGTGTAATTAATTCCGTACAGCATGGTGGTGTGGGAAGTCAGTCAGATGTCCTATAGGGAGCTGAATGCAGCGATCTGCTGGAATGCCTTCCTCCTATCCCATAGTGAAAGGTGTCTCAGTAAAACTTTGTTTCGATATCTCAAGCTGTAGAATAATTTCTTTGTAAGCTGTTTGCTTGATGAAGCTAGTATATTTAGCAAAAAGAATTAAATTATGTTGCTCCCTCTTCTTTTTCTGTTTGCTGTAGAGTCTTTATCAGTCGAAAGAGAAGAGCATCAAGTTAGTAGCTGTTTTTTAAAATGTACTCTTTTTTTTTTCCCCCTCTCTTCAGAGGATGGTGGTAGCAATAAAAAGCCACCTCTTAAAATATACTAAGGATCAGAAGCACGCTTTTTAACACTGGGATAATTGTTGAGTTTTACTGCAGTTCTTTGTATTCTTAAAAAAACTGTTGTTGGTCAAACACTGAATGTTGTTGCTTTTTGAAAAAAATCCTATCTTTTGTTGATGATTCATATAAGATTACTTACATTTCTTGCTCTGGAGTTTAAAAAATAGGAGTATTTTAGTTTATGCATATTGACCTTTTGAAGACTTACTCTGATTCCATTGCTGAAATGGAAAGAACCTTTCCTTAAGTTGTGATCTGAACAAAGCTGCTGTTTTTATATTGGAGGTGCTACTGAATATTTGAAACTTAATTTTTCTTGAAAAAGTAGTATATGCTTACACTGGGGACCAAATTCTTATCTTGTTCAAACTGATGATTCTTCCTGTGCCAGCTTACGTTGATGAAGAATGTGAATCTGTATTGAAACCTCCTTTCTGTTTGTTTTGGGAAGACAAAGTGGTTCAACAAGGTTAAATGTCGGGTCCTGCACTAGGGTCACAACAACCCCATGCAATGCTACAGGCTTGGGAAAGAGTGGCTGGAGAGCTGCCCGGCGGAAAAGGACCTGGGGGTGCTGGTCGACAGCCGGCTGAACATGAGCCGGCAGTGTGCCCAGGTGACCAAGAAGGCCAATAGCATCGTGGCTTGTATCAGGAATAGTGTGGCCAGCAGGAGTAGGGAAGTGATCGTGCCCCTGTACTGGGCACTGGTGAGGCCGCGCCTCGAACATTGTGTTCAGTTTTGGGCCCCTCAGTACAAGAGGGACACTGAGGTGCTGGAGTGTGTCCAGAGAAGGGCAACGAAGCTGGTGAAGGGTCTAGAGCACAAGTCTTACGAGGAGCAGCTGAGGGAACTGGGGTTGTTTAGCCTGGAGAAGAGGAGGCTGAGGGGAGACCTTATCGCTCTCTACAACTACCTGAAAGCAGGCTGTAGTGAGGTGGGTGTGAGTCTCTTCTGCCAAGTAACTAGTGGTAGGACAAGAGGAAATGGTCTCAAGTTGTGCCAGGGGAAGTTTAGACTGGATACTAGGAAAAATTTCTTCACCGAAAGGGTTGTCAAACATTGGACCAGGCTGCCGAGGGAAGTGGTGGAGTCACCATCCCTTGAGGTATTTAAAAGAGGTGTAGATGTGGTGCTTAGGTACATGGTTTAGTGGTGGACTTGGCAGTACTAGGTTAACGGTTGGACTTGATGATCTTAAAGGTCTTTTCCAACCTAAACAATTTTATGATTCTGTGTTTTGGTCTCCATGTTTTCTGTGAGCTCACTGTCATCTGCAGAGTGGCATAACAAGCTCTGGAAGTCAAGATCCAACACTGTCTATTCACATTAAGTCTTCCAGTCCCAAAGATTTTCTAGCTTGTTATGAGGAATGGATGTACCTTTGTTTTACATCAAACTTCCTAACTAGCACAGCAGAGCTGCTGCAAACCTGGATTGAATTATAAGCTGCTACCATAGAATAAAATGTAACTCTAATTAGATTTGGAGGAGACTAACATGGCTTGTGTTTCTTCACATGTTGTATGCAAAAATGTTACAACTTGGTATGCTTTTTAATGGAACTGAAGCCTTTTGAAGGTTTGATGCTGTCAAAATGGCGAATACGTGCGAAAATACATAGGATCAAAAGCTAAGCTTGAAATGAGAAACATTCGGTTTTAGATGTTCTGAAGTCATAGGTTGTAGACTGTCTGGAATAGCGAAAAAGCTGGAGGCAACTTACAGTAGAACATACATATAGAGAGATTTATGTGCACATACCTTTTTACATATATATAATATATATAAAATAGTTGCAGCAGCATGCATTGAGTAATATTTTTCAATCATCCTCAGAGGAACAGAATGTAGTTTGGGGATTTATCTTGATACATGCCATGCAAAGGAGAAAAAGATTTGCTGTTTCATGCCTAGAATTCTTAAATGCATCATTTGTGTTTTGTTCTAATACCTTACACATCTTCACTTGTGAATTAATTTATTTTCAGTTGCTGGAGACTGGTAATTATCTTGTTATAAAACAGGTAGTAAAAGCGTTATGAGTAAAGTGTGCTTCTTTTGAGAAATGCGCTTCAATCTATGTAAGCATTGGTATTTCACAATGTGTTAGAAAATTAAATTTCCGATACTCTTGAGCTACTGACAGTTTAGGTGTTGTCATGTCTCTTTTATTGCTATCTTGTAGATTTCTCAAGCATAAAATAATGAATTGTATGTTAAAAACATGTTCTAGTTGTCTGCAGCTGCAGCCTGGTTTTCCTTCTGCTCCCTACCTTTCAAATAGCACTGGAGAGAGCATGGACTTTTTACCCATTACCAATTCATTCTTTCTGTTTTGTGCATGCCAGAGCCTACATTTGCGTTAGGTACGGAATTACTGGCAGAAGTTTGCTACTCTCTGCAATTTCAAAACTACTCATTAAAAAAAGTTAATGCATGAAACTACTTTCAAAAGCTGAATTCCCAAATGGTTTCCACTTAGGCTTACAGTTGTGGTTTTCAATTTTTTTACTGATGTTTGTGTAAGTTAGATTTGAGTAAAGGGACTAATACTAAAATCTGTAGGATGAGATGATGTCAAATTCACTTAAAAAAAAAGAAAAGAGAAAATGACGTCTCTGATTCCTTTAGGTTATACGAAGCTTTAAGTGTTGTTCTAACAAAATAAACAATTTGCAGAGATCAGCGTAGGTTTAAGTTGATTTTCTTCATTTACCCTGCCAATTTGGACAGAAGAATGTAATGCTTTCTTGGAAATCTCTTTCAAATATTACATTATAGATTAATTTGTAGGCTGCAGAATGCTGTTATCCAGAAAACTTTTTTACCCATCTTGAAAATTAAGTTCTGAATTTAAACATGTATAAGAGGTGGCCTTTTCTCTTTCAGTAGGTCACCAAAGATAAATTGGGATAAATTATTTGTTTCAAATAAAAGCATTCATTTATAGTGGAAAAAATCTCAGATTTATCGAAAAACACCGTGATGTTTTTCCTATTTCCCTTGCAATGGTGAACACAGATTTAGTAAATCTTTATTAAATTAGTGTCTTGGCTAAGTTTCAAATTGGGCTTGAGTTCCTTGGCTTGTCTTGGAAAAGCTGATTGCAAACAAATTCAGAAGTATCTCTGTAAATTTGATGACAGAAATTTTGCAAGGGAAGCCCACAACTTAAATCATATTAATAGATGATAGATTAACAGGTGCCAGATTAATAGTTGATAACTTGTAGTGATTATAACACTTTCAGGTGGCTTTGTATTTTGTCTGTAGCTTTCAATGTGTATTAACATAATTTCTTATTTTATGTTTTTATTCTGTAAAAATGTGGTTTTGCTCATGATTTGACTTTGTGGTAATGATGCGTGTAGAGGTATCAAAACACAGGTGATAAATTCCAGTGCACCGGCATCGATTGGGCCTCGGATAGTTTTCTGCATTGCTGTGTAAGAAGTAGTGGTTTGTCGGGGAAGGTGCGACCCTTCCTTTCCTGACTTGGTGCCGTTCACTCTGCACTTGTAGTGATGGGGTTTGTGTCCCATCAGAGCTGTTGACCCATTGTACTATCCAACTAATGGCTGCCTTTCCTTGGGCTGATGATATTGTGATCTAGGCATTGATCTGACTCTCTGCTGATAGGCATTTCTTGCTCTTTGGTGGGAAGAACTGATGAAATGCTGATCTACAATGGCACTTTGGTGTTGCTGAAAGTTTTTTTTAACAGTAGATTAAATTGTCATTTGCAGCTCGTAGCTGTGTTTGATGAGCAAGATCCGCACCATGGAGGTGATGGCACCAGCGCCAGCTCAACAGGCACGCAAAGCCCAGAGATTTTTGGCAGTGAGCTTGGCTCCAACGTGGCATCGGCCTTTCAGCCTTACCAAGCAACAAGTGAAATTGAGGTCACTCCTTCAGTCCTTCGTGCAAGTAAGTAAATGTTCTCGGTATCTCAATGTGTTTCATCTTAATTTACAAGGATGCCAAGTGCTGTTATCCATTCCTTCTGCTGAGAATATGATTCATTATCTGTCCTTATCGAAAGCTGATCAAAATTGAGAAACTGCGTAAATGCTTGTTGCATGCAAGTAAACAAACCTTTCTGTTTTAATAAATTATTTATAAACTGCTTTTAGGACCAATAAGCTCTTGCTGTGCTGCCAGTTTAAAATGGTCTTCATGCTGAAAATCACAGCAAAGTTTCCAAATGCAGTTGCTGCACGGTGTAATTTTTAGTTTGCCAGTTTTATTCAATTTAATGAAGAAAGGGGTAAAAAGAAACTAAAGATAGGAGCACTTTCTACTGAACCTGTCAATGTTGCTAGGTTATGCTTGTCACCTTTCCATAAAAACACCTGCTGATACGTGCATTTCCTGTGTTGCAAAAATACACTTCTTTAAAAAACAGAAACCAAAGCCAGGAACATCCCTTTATTTTGTTTATTTCAAAATGGGGAAGATTCGTTGCAAAACCACAAAGTAGGAGTTATATATCACAGTTCTTGCTCAGGCAGGATCTTTGAATATTTCAGCTTATTAAGAAGAAAAATTGCCAAAGGAAATTTACTGTCTAATTTTCATTGTTGTTAAAGGTACCATGCAAACAAGACAATGATGGATAAAGCATTGTGTCCCTCTTCCTTGTAGTATCTATCATTTTGTTCACTGAACTTCTGAAGTAGTGACTCCATTCCAGAAATTCCTTGGCAGAAGTCAGTATCAGTCAGTCCTTTGATATTCTACAGATACAGTGTTTTAAGCAACTGTTCGTAATTCCCAAGGGATTACTTTTCTGTAGGTGTTCTTTTAATGGATAAAATCCATGTTTCAGTAATCAGGTAAAATGCAAATGGAAAAGTTACAACCCCCTATTAAGTTTGAGGGGTTTTGTACCAGAGTGTTTTCTGTAAAATTAAGGGAACAACATTTAACAATTAGCTTACATAGACTTGAATGTGTATCTTGTCAAGCTGTAACTAAACTTCATTACAACCCAGAATTCAATTAGGGAAAGTGTATTGGGTTTGCATGGCAAGGTTTTGGTTGGGGGGGGGCTACAGGGGTGCTTCTGTGAGAAGATCCTAGAAGCCTCCCCCATGTCTGATAGAACCAAAGCCAGCCAGCTCCAAGATGGACCTGCCGCTGGCCAAGGCCAAGCCCATCAGCCATGGTGGTAGCACCTCTGGGATAACATCTTTAAGAAGGGGGAACAAAAAAAAAAAAAGCGCAGTTGCAGCTGGAGAGAGGGGTGAGAATATGAGAGAGGAACAACTCTGCAGACACCAAGGTCAGTGAAGAAGGAAGGGGAGGAGGTGCTCCAGGTGCCGGAGCGGAGATTCCCCTGCAGCCTGTGGTGAAGACCATGGTGAGGCAGGCTGTCCCCCTGCAGCCCATGGAGGTCCATGGTGGAGCAGGTATCCACCTGCAGCCCGTGGAGGACCCCACGCCG
>WAAD01039739.1:47490-73975 GCA_013389945.1 Fregata magnificens
GGGAAGAAGGGAGGGGTGGGGTGAAGGTGTTTTAAGGCTTGGTTTTATTTCTCATTACCCTGCTCTGATTGGATTGTTAATATATTAAGCTAATTTCCCCAAGTTCAGTGTTTAGCCCATGACGGTAACTGCTGAGTGATCTCTCCCTGTCCTTATCTTGACCCATGAGCCTTTCGTTATATTTTCTCTTCCCTGTCCTGCTGAGGAGGGGGAGTGATAGAGTGGCTTTGGTGGGCACCTGGCGTCCAGCCAGCGTCAACCCACCACAGAAAGGATTAATGGCGGAATAAAGAAGCATCCTAGAATTTCAGGACCCTTCTGTTTTGCTATCACTAGGGTATGCCACCACTAAATGAGTATCTCATTTCCATGCATAAGCCAAAAAGCTTGGGGGGGGGGGATGGGTTAGACCAGAGAAATACATACAGATTTTCTCTTTAATGTGATTATCTGGTGTATTATACAGTACATTGATGTTAGTGCATCAAAATCATATAGCACAGATAAAATTCAGTGATATATTGGACAGCTCACTTATCTTCGGTGTCATTCTGGAAAATACATGGAATACTTAGCTAGTTCACTGATTGCTAAAACGACCAAAAAGTGCTTTGAGACCCTACAATACAACGGTCTATAGAAATGCAGAAGACTTTTAAAAGTCTTGCTAAGAATTATAGCTCTTTTGACACTTTTTATAAAAGCGTGCAAAAATAAAATGGGTGAAAATTGTCATAAATATGTTATCACAGATCAGACATGTTCTCCTATCCAGCTAATTCCTTTTTTTTTGTTGTTGACAATTAGATATATTTTGTTTCTAAATGTTCCAAACCACAGGCTTAGAATCCCAGCCCAGTAATATTATCCCATATTAAACATACCTATTTCAAGAATTTCATTTAAATATACATTGAAAATGGAAATAATATCCCTATTGTATTTCCTTTATAACTTGTGAAGTGAAGCATAGCATACAAATGGTATTCTCAGTATTTCAAATAATTATCTTCTTACTGTGTAAGTTCTATTCAGCAAATAAAACCCATCCAGTTTTGTGGTAGATGCAGATCCTGATTATTACATGTTGACAAGGTCATATATCTATTAATTGGATTGGAGATGGGATACAAAATTGCTGTAATTATTGTAATTTTCTAGCTAATTGCAGGGTTGGCGGTGAATATTTTACTTCTAACAAATGAAAAACAGTATTCCGTCTGAAATTGGTTTATAGCATTTTAGACGTTTTGTTTTACATCTCTGGTGCTTTTTGCTCGCAAGCTGGGCTCTGTTTCTCAGCAGTTCGTTTGCAGAAGCGTAGCTTTGTGCCATTCTGCTACCGCTCACCTGCACCCGAGGGGTATGGAGCAGTCTCTGTTCGGAGGCAGCATCTCAGCGCATTAGGCTGGGGCTTAAGGGCCTGCTGAGATTTTCGTCTCTTTGTTCTGGTTGCCATGCTACCCCTTTTGTTTGTTTATAGATCACGCCATTGCTCCTCTCCCAGCAAGGGAAAGGTTAGCTAGATCAGGTCCAGCTGGAAAAGTAATATTCATCTGGATTCCGTCTTTTCCCATGCACAAACACAGCCTGTACTTTGCACATGGGGGGGTCGTGTCAAACTGAATCTTTCCATCTAAATGTGGAAACAAAAATGAGGCCGGCCCATACCCCCTGTGTTGTTTTGCAATGTGAAAACACAATTCATCAATACAAGCAGTTGATTTATTTATGTTTCTCATCTAGCTATTTCTCTTTTACTGCTTTTCTGTTACCCAAGTTAAACTTCCTCTTGTATTTCATCAGTTGAGCTGCATTTTTTTTTTCTAAGCATACTGTAGACAAGGCATTTTTTGTGTGTGCCTGCGTGCTTTCTGAGAAGAGGTTGGAAGCTCACTGCAGAAGACTGTTAAAGCAGGCTGATGTTTATTCCCTGCTGAAATATAAACTGGAGGCGCAGGTGAAAATTGCCAAACCTAATGAGCAATTTGGCAGATAAGACAGGATGTCAGGCAGTGACAGTTCAGCAGCGGGTGCACTGCCTGTGAACCAAGTTGTTTGTTTCACAGTACTGCATTTAAATATTATAAATAAAATCCCTTTCCAGCTACATGAGATATTGTGAAAAGGGTCATCTCTTTGTCTAGTTTTCCTTTTAAGTTATTTAGCTCTGTTAAATAAGCAAGGGTGGTCTTAGTTCTTGGTCTTGGTGTGATTATATGTTACAAGTCTCTCTGAGTGTTTCAGCAGTTACAGTTAAAAAACATTTTTAATATCTAACATTATTTGGAAAATATNGGCCCAAATTAGAGAAGAGTAAGGGGGCTGGGAGATCTTTCTTTCTTTAGCTGTTTAATGGGAGGGTATCGAGGAGATGATGCCAGACTCTTCTCACATGGGCACATTATTGCTGGAGGCAACAAACACAAGTTGCAACAAGGAAAATGCCAGTTAGATATTAGGAAAACAATTTTCACCTCGAGCAAAACAGGCTGCTCAGAGAAGTTGTGGCATCTCCATCCTTGGAGATGGACAGAACTTGGCTGAACATGGCCCTGAGCAACCTGATCTAGCTGGTCCTGTTTTGTGTGAACGGGGTGGACCAAATGACTTCTGGAGATCTCGTCCAATCTCTGACGTTACCGTGTAATTCTGTGACTCCGAATAGTTAATAAAATTAAAGTGTTTGTTTCTTGAAGCTATTATTTGTAAAAGCAAATGATGTTCATAGTGAAATATTTAGCAGACAGTTGTGCAAGCATGTTGTGCGCATGTGGCTACCCGGCCTTTAGTATTGTACTAGTTTGTGCCGGTGTGACACAGATAAGCTGGCCATGCCTTTTACAAGACTGATGCTCTTGTTTTCAGGATGTCTTTGGTAGCTATGTCAGTTCCTTAAAAATGAGATATGGGGTAATTGTAAGGTTCTCCAAAAGGCTGGAGGGTGAGCATCTCCCTGAAATGCTGGCCAGAGGTGTCTAAGAAATTACTAAGAGCTAGCTGAAAATGGTACACTCCAGTGATGTGTTTGCTCAAGTGATCTGTGTCATGTATTTTAGTAGGACCCTTGGCATCGGTTTCGTATTCTGGTCACAGAAGCAGACGGGGGTGGGGGGCGGGGGGGAAGGTCTAGGTGAGAATATTATGAAGTGAGTGCACAGCTGGCTGTGAAGATGAACTAAAAGTGCAGAGGAGCAAAGAACCTGCTGCAGCTTCACATCTTTGTTTATCCAGCAGCATGGCTGCTGCTGTGAGGTTTCCTGTGTGCATGTGTGTTCTTACCCTGCAATAAGCACAAGTTTATTCCTCAAAGGTAAGAGCATGCATGCAGACTTCACTGTGAATTTGTTGAGATATTAAAGTTCATGACCTTGCTTGCCTTTGAATTTGTGGATCTCTCTGTGCCCTCAGAGTAGTTTTTAGTAGTTCACTGGCAAATTAGTAGGACATATCAAGCATAGTCCCTGAGGGCTCTCTTAGGTTAAGGACTGTTCAGTATTTTAATAAATCTGACCTGGAATATAGAGTATTGCATAAAAAGCTAAAATGGAGTTTTAAGCACTTTGGATGTCAAGGTTTCAGTTCAGCATTCACGTCATACATTTATAAACTGTTCTGAAATCAGTGAGATGTTGCACAGTCACAGCATCTAGAAAGAAAAAATGTAATTTGCAAGGCAATACTAGTGAACAGTTAACTGCACAGTACTGCCAGAAGGATCTGGGCATTATGGTGCATCTGGGTATTATGCTCTTCCATCAAAGGATCAAAGGCAAATGCTGTTGTGGGCTCACTGAAGTAGTTGTGAGCATGAAGACTTTAGCTGAAGTGACCAGCTGTGTTGCCAGACTTGGAGAAATTGTAAACAAGTTGGAGAGAGATGAAGGAGAGCAACAAGAGTAAGATGCTTTGGAGACTATGACCAAGCATTGGAAGGACTGGTTTATTTAGTTAAGAAAAGATAAAAACTGAGAGGGTCCAAGTCTTCAAATGTATGAATTTTTTCTCGTTCTCCATGTCTGCTAAGAGAAGGGCAGTTGGCATTTCCTAGGGAAAAGCCATTTTTGGTAACCTGTAGGCCTAAAAAACATTTTTACACCTCATGTAACAAGCAAGTCTTTGTGGGAATGGTTCAGAGGCGTGCTCTGCATGCTGCTGAGCGGTGCCATGCGCTGTGCTGTAAGGCAGGAAGGCAACTGGCTGGTGGTGGCAGATCTGTCCTGTTCCTGGCTAAGCCAATGGGTTGTTTGGTAACCATGGGTGAGCCACTTCTTGCATCCGTTGTAAATATGCGTATGTCTTTTCTTAGCATCTCACAATTTGAGTATTCAAAAAATCCAATACTAAGCAAACCAGTTAAAGGTGTGAGCGCATAAATAAGTGTGTGAATTTCAAGTGCTTTAAAATTGCTGTTTGAAATATGACACTTCACTGATTTGATACAAGTATGTATCTAGAGTCCCAAATGCATATTCTGAGAATTAATTTGTTAATATTTCTAAGTGCCTTTGTTTAAAGGTTTGGAGCACTGCATGTTAGTACGTTGGCAAAAAACTGCAGAGGTGTGTTCGTGTTTGTTCTGGTTTCAAAAATGATGATGGTTTCAGCACTCTTTCACACATATGGCCATTAGAAACTTTTTCATTCTTGTTTGTATCTCTTTGACTCCTTATTCAACTGTGAGTCAGCTTTATATATGGAAATAAAGTCATTTTCAAGTGTTGAAGAACTAAGGAAGCAAGAGATTAGAAGAGGGAGGGAGAGAAAGATGAGTTCATCAAAAAACAGATGTTTGGAGCTTTATCAGATGGCGTTATCTCTAAGGTTAAATAGCTGCTTACAAAACGCAGAGAAGGTCATCCACATTTATAATGAAAGATTATGGCTTTACAGGCAATGCTTTCTAAAGTCAATGGGAGTGTTTCCACTAGCTCCACTGAGCTTTGGGTCAGGTCAGCTTTCCGTGGTGAGTCTCCTCGCTCAAGAACCTTCATCGGTGACCAGCCGGTGTCCAGGTGCAGTTCCAGGAATGAATTCCAAAAGATTCCTAACCATCATTCCCACTTTTACTTCCTTGCCAGGCTCTCAGATGTTTCCTTTACCGTGTCGGATAATATGAAAAGAACCTCAGACTTGAGGCTTGCACTGAGCTGTTGGCAGCTGAGTAAGGAAGGTTTCTCATGCATTGGAGTTTGAGGAGAAGATTTAGCAAAGTCTGTTTCCTCACCTTCTGGTGCTCTCGCCGTTCAGGAATTCTTATCGCATTTATCCCTGTAGCTCTATCAAGGATGTGATTGTTTTAAAGCCAGAGTTATTGAATCAAAAAATCAGTACCAGGTGCTGCTTTCTTCCATGAGGCTAAATTTGTTCTTTTTATAGCACAGTTCTGACTTGAGTGATCTCCAGTTGGTGTTTTCTCCAAGCGTAGTGCTCTGCTGTTAATTTGGGATTGTTGAGCAGTTTAAAAACCATGTGTTTTTGATGAGGCCGTGACACGTTTGTAAAAACAAATGGATTTTAAACTGCTTAAGTTTCTAAATTAACCTTTAATATCTTCAGCCTTCCCAGTATGCCATCAAGTAAAATACTGTAGCTTCTAGTAGGATTAAAAAATCCCTGAAACCAATAAAGTAAAGAATTTTAGAACTTACTGGATTTTCTAGAGGAAACCTAAGTAATCATGGGGCATTTCAAGATGTCATTCCATATGGTGAGGGCTTCTATCTTTGAGTACTGACAATGGAGAGTAATAAAAATACAGTATTCTATCTGATACCTGGTGGTATTTTGTACCATGCCTACAGAATGTAGTACAAGAGAGATAATAAGGAAGGGTTATGAAGATGTGAAGTATTGAATTTGAATAGTTTAAGAAGTCAGGTTTGGATATTAGTCTAAATTTGACATCTTAAATAGATTTAATGATCACTTGAACAAGAAGTTATTATGGAAATCACAGCTGTATTCTGACAATGTTTCGATATGCATGTGTGGTGGAGGTGGTGTTGCTGAGTTTTATTTTCCCCTTCTTTAAATGAAAGATAACTTTTTCCTTAAGGGAACTGTATTTTTATGTATACAAAAATGTTATGCCATTTTATCCAATCAAACATTACAGCGTAGCTGCACAAGTCCGTTGTATTGTGGTATCATCAGCTGGTTTTTTATTGAAAGAGTTTGTCATCACACAGGTATCAATAAGTGTAATAACTCTTTCTATAGATAATTTCTTGATTACTCCTCTATTTCTTGTTACTTCATAGTAAGCAAACAAGAAGGAGCACAGTGAAGGCAAAGGAACATGAATCTGAAATTAGTAGGGAAGAGCTTTTTCATGGTACAGACAACCACCCTGTGAAATTTTTTACTTCATGGAGGCATGTGTACATGTTACACTTTTTTTTTTTTATCCAACAGTTTCTAAAAACCTTGTGCAGTATTTATAGGTACTTATTCTGAAATGTGATAAAACAGTGTGCTTCAAGGCATCCTTAATTTCCAGAACCACCAGTCCGCAAGAGTAACTGGTATCCCGGTCGCATTTTGCTTTGCTTTGAGGCAACAGCATTGGTCTCTGGGGGGGTTGACTATTGACATAAATTACTCGCAGACAATTTGCCAACAGGAGAGGTTGCAGAGTTTGTCAAATGTACTTAATTATCCACTCGGTCCTGAGTGGGATGATCTTATGGCAAGGGTGTTGTAGGGCTAGTGATGAGTGTTGTGATGCTGGGTGCTCTGTGCCATGCCGTCCTCAGGGTTACGCTGTGTTCAGTGCAATAGCTAGTGCATGCCCCCTGCCCCCTAAACAAAGAAGGATGTGGGTATTTTTTACCACAAGCCCAAGGCTGTGAGATATAATACTTGAAGTATATCCTTAATTAGGCTAAACTTGTACTTCAGTGAGAGCATTGTTGCTTGCTTTTGTTCTTAATTCGCAAGGGATCTTCTTGCTCCCTTCTTTATTGGATTTGCAGCACGTGAACTCACATACTCTTTTTTCAGACGGGGATGTGTTTTGGAGACCGACCATCTCTTTTGGTGATTACTGGGAAAAAGTTGCTTTAAATTCTGTGTCTTTTGACATGTTCTTTTGAGGGGGATGAAACAGGGACAGATGGCTGCTAGTTGGATAGGCTTGGTTTTTAGTTTGTTTTTTATTTACTGTCTCATGCATTGAAAAGGACTGAAAGATGATACAGAAATAAAGGAGTGGATGAGAAATAACTTTCCATTAATTTATTGCCTTATTTAATACTTTTAAAAAGATAAAATTTGTTCTTTCTCCCACCTATCTCTTGTTGTAAATCTTAAATGAATTGTGTTAAGTAAGATGAGCTCCAACTTCAGAAATGCTGTGGGTTCATGTTAGGGACAGATTAAGCATTTAGGGTGAGAATCAGGCACATATACTTACAAGAACTTTTCTCCAGAGATTTTGGCCCCCAGTAGCAGTGGTTGCCGTGGAGGTGACAAGCCCAGCTTGACCCATGATCCCGGTCTGAGCTGAGACAAGGCGTGAGCCCACTGCCTGCTCTCCTGCTGGCATGGCTCAGCTCGGCTCAGCGCAGCTCAGTGTCCCTGGCTGGTCTGCAGGCAGGGCCCCCTCATCACCCCCTCTGTGACACTGTGGGGGCAGATGGGGTCCCCCTTTGTGACACGGTGGGCACCTCATGGGGTGGCTTTCACCACCCGGGCTGATGCCAGAACTGGGCTGTTTGGGATTGGAGGTGGATGTGAACTCGGGCTGTGTTCCAGGTCTGTGTTTCTTGCCTCCATCATAGATTTAGGTAATTAATTCTGTCAATGTTTTAGGATTTATAGAAACTGGAAGTGATTGCATATGTGGGAAGGGATTTGGGAGCCATGTGGGTTTACAACCAAAAGCCAAAAGTGGTGCTTAGGTTAAGATAAAATATTTGTACTACTACTTGCATGCATACAGTAAAGGGCTGTACAAAGACAGCAATACCAAGCTATTGTGTTAGCTTCTGAAAATTGTGCATGTAAGTTGGGGACTAGGCTTCTCAAAGCAAACCTTGATCAATGACTAAAATCTTATCCCGAGGGACTGGATTTGAGTCAGCTCTCTGTACGGCACTGTTTGCAACTAGAAGTAAAATTGGGACTCTTTTGGCAATTGCTGGGCAACAGCTGATTCAAAGCAGACACCATGGATGAGGTTAATATCAACAGACTTCAGGTTCTGCATCTGAGCTAAATACTTGAGGCAGCCCGGTTTCTCATTCCTGGAGAGGAATGGACACCTTTAGGGTGAGTTCATCTGACCTGTTTTACAGCTTATTTCAGGATGAGATGGAGTATGGCCTAGACTAGCTGCACTGGCTAATCTCTGTTGATGAGAGAAAAACAGAGATGACCGGTTCTGAAACAGATGCCAGTGGATCCCATTCTGCATGTGATTTACCTCACACTGTAAAAGTAAATTTTTATTTGAAATATTTTTTTTTTTTTTTCTTTAATGAAGTAGGGTGTTGCCTTTGCCTTAGAAATGGTCATTTGTGTACTTGGAAGAGAAAGGCTAAGTGGCATTTTACAAAGCCAATGGCTTCTTGGTTTGACCCACAGAGAGCCATTTTACATGGCCCCAGGAAGTTCCCACACAGCCATAATTATGCTTGGGAAGTATATTTGGGTCGTAGACAGTATGTCATGAATGCAGTAGTCCCATGTTAGCTTTTTTCAGAGTAAAACTGGGTTTGAGAAACTTCCATGAAATTTTATGGTTAAACCAACGGTGTCATCTGCCTTGGGTCTGACACTGGTATCTGGTCACTTTATGCGGTACTACTCCCGAATGGGTAAACCTCTGCAAAGAGGCAGCTGTACTTTTTCTTGCCACATGTTCTCAGACCTTGAAGTGTTACAGGTCATGCCATGTGGCACTGAAAAGCCAGCCTAAATCTGGGGGAACAAGCATGATGTGGAGTTATTGAGCACTGAAGGCATTGAGTTGTCTTTACGGCTCTTTACAGTTGAGTGCCTCTGTACCCCATTCCCTCACACACCGTGCAGCATCTGGGTGTTATGGCCATCCTGCCCTTACCAGTCTTCAGGGTATCCAGCTCCCTGTGGGCTTGGAAGAGGAAAGCTCTGTGTATACATGCCCAGCCTCTGAACGGGGCCCTGGGAAAAGGAGCCATCATCCCTCGAATATAGGCTATTAAAGTAAATGCCTTTGCAGGTTTGCAGAGAGAATAATGGTGAGCAACAACTACCGAGACTGCTTTGAATGAAATAACATTTGAAGCAATGCTAGCAGTTAATTTTTTAGTGGATTACAAAAGAACAAAATTAGCTTCACCAGTTTTTGATAAATTAGAGAATGAAGACACACACCTGCCTTGTTAACCAGTCCTATATGATACACAAATTAATATTTCCATGATTTTTGGTAAGTCCTCTTTTGACCTCTCTGCTTTTGGGCTTTTTGGAACCAAAACCTTGGTAATATTTTCTGCATATGAAAGCTTTCTCCACCAAATACAAAAATGATGTTAGCTTCTTCTATTCTAACCCATTTTAAGCTCTGATGTTTAAGACCTTCATTAGATGACAGAGTGATTTTAGGTCAAGCACTGCCTGACTTTCATGATGATTTCCATCTGAAGGGTCTTGCATAGTGAAGTCTCTTCATGTTTTATTTAAAATTTTAGTTGGACTCTTGACTCATGGAAAAATAAATAAAAATGAAGGGCTTACTAGGAGTGCTGCAGGAAAAAATGATGGAACTGCTTTTCAGATGAACTGCATGACATTTATCCGTGAGAAATATCCATTAAGTGAGTGAATAAAGTTACTGCTCTAGTTTGACATAGTAGGCAATATTTCTGTGAGTATTGTACATGCAGATGATTTACCTCTACCTCTGTTTTAAGTTCACCTTTAAAGTAATAAAACGTAACTGGACAAAGTCATCTTGTAATCCTGCTTTCCCATAGCTCTTTGCTATGTTGCTCAACAGCTAACATTACAGTGAAATAAGTATTTTCACTTCATCCACCCATAAGGGTAGGGGGAAATCTGTTTGCAGTTATTGCTGGTACTGAGACAGTATTTCTGGTTTGCACTTTGACCAGGGGTGTGGGACGCGTAGCTGAAGGCTCAGGGCGAGGGTCTCTGCCAGAGTGCTGGCTCTGTGGTGAGCAGCGCTGTCTCCAGGAGCCAGAGGAGGAGGAGGAGAGAATGAAGCCATGTGTAAGCAGTAAAGGAGAGAAAGAGGAGAAAACGGAACTGTTTAAAAACCTAGCCCCAAAAGAGAAGGGTGAAAAAGCCTCAGTGAAACTGCACCTGCAAATATGTATAGATGTTTGTTTATTACAGCTTAGTCTGCATATTTCTTGTGTTAGCTGAAGAGTTTATCCTAAATTGTGTGTGTCTGTTGGCAGTTCATCTATGCAGTAGTACGTTGTGGCGGCGGCAAATCCAGAAAGCCCACGAAAGATGAGAATACCAGAGTAGTGCGAGCTTGAGCCATGTCCTCGGTGGCGCCGGGAGCGAGCAGTTGCACTCCTGAGCGTGCAGGCAGCAGGTTTGCCACGGGGGCAACGGGGCAGCTGTGCCTGGGAGCGCGCCCCAGGCTGCGGGCCGGGGAGCAGTGCTCAGGGCAGCGGGTGCTTTGCCGGGGTTGGACCCCGCAGTCTTCTCGTTGCGGCACACGGCCACCCGGGTATGTGCCCAGCGGGATGAGCTTGAGGAGGAGCGCGGTGCGTGCATGTATTAAACTCATTTGCACTTTTATATTAGAATTTCCTTAAAGTTCTCAATGGCTGTGAGTTGGGGGTGGTATTGTAATAGCGATATTTATGTGCTGTTTACCTGGTGTGACTGCTGGTGTATAAACAAGCTTCTAGGAGTCTTACTTCATTCTGCATTTTACCAGAATGATTTTGTGGATGTGATTTCTTTCCATGGGATTCCTATTATGGGCTGAATTGAATATTAAATTACTTCTCAAACCCTCAAGGCAGTACATCAACTTCACTCATACTGAGCAATTTGTGCTGTATGTGCCATGTACTGGCTTCAGTTTCTGAATTCTCCCAGGGCTAGGATTTTGCTCCATTCATTTCCATTTTTCTTTTTCAAAGTCAGAATGTTTTACTAAGGGTGAAAAATATTTTTAATGTAGTATTTTAATTTGTTCTCATGTTATGGGCTTGTATTCCCCCCTCCCCTCATCCAGGTTTCACCAGATGTTTTAAATATTTTCTGACTACGTGTGCTTTCAAGGTTTTTCTGCAAATCCAATCGTGTTTAACAGGCGCTGAGTCCTTGTGAATCAATGTTGTGTTTTTCTCTACTTTGCCTCACAGATTTAGCAGATGTCTTGAGTTCTAGGACAAGAGATTTTCACTGTTTTCTGTATGAAAGCAGATAAGATTGGTACATAGTTAGAATTTACTCGGAAAGGAACAGAGTTTCAGACCTCTGTGGGAGGAAGGCATTTCATTGACCACATGTTTTGCAGAATTTAGTAAGTTTAGTAAGTAATTAAATCCAATAATGCATCTCATGCTGTATCAAAAGTGATCGCTTTTTTAAGGAAAGCTGTACTTGTGTTTTTTCTTCACTTTTCCTCCTTTTTTCTTTTTTTTAACTTAAGAGAGTGGCATATGTAACATGTAAAGAAAATATGGTGTTTGCTTGATCTTACCTTGGAAAAAGTTCTTGATCTTAAAGTCATAGTTTTAGCAAGATGGATGGTAATTTTTACTCACAGATATATGTGCTTAATTCAGAGTTTAGTTTTCACCTTGACCAGCCAAATTAAATATATTTGTTTCATTTTAGCCACAACTATTTTCTTATTTTTTTCACTTGCACCGCAATATATATTGTTTGTTCTGTTTCCTTACTTGATTTTTTTCCCCATTGTTTTTTCTGTCATTTACTTTAAGACACCTAAAGGGTCATCTTTAACAATGAAAAGTGAGGAAATGTCAAAGGTAGAGCTGCTGATTAAGGCTCTTCGTGTGCTCTGTGCTTTCTGTCTGTAGTTATTAAGCTGCAGAATGTGAGATGCTCAGCATATGTGATGGGGACGAGGCTTTAACCCGAGAGAATGTTAGCTGGTGACTTGATGCTCCTTCCTTCTGTTTCCATTTGCTGACTTCCAGATTGAGAACCTGGTGCAGCTGGGTTAACTTGATGCCTCATGGAAATTTAGAAAGGAGACAACCACTTCATATCAGCCTGTGATCAGAAACAGAGGGAGAAAGGAAAAGAGAAGGCATGAAGAATTAAAGAACAAAGAAGCATGGATCAGAAAGGGGGTGGGGGTGGAAGAGGAGCTGGTGGCAGGGAATGCTTACCTCCCTGGGGACAAATAAAAATACATAACTTTTTCCTTGATGTTACTTTGCCATATAAACAATTACCCTAGGAGCCATGTAAATGATGTATGATTATGAGAGGGAAGTGAGTAGGTTTCTGCTGCCCTCCGTCTCTTCCCTTCTCTTTGCAAAACTGTCTGTAGAATCTGAGACGTGGTCCATGCCAGGAACTGCAAAAAAAAAAAGTTAAAGACATGAAAAGGGAGGGTAATCCTACATGATTACACTTTTGTTATTTCTCAAGTGTTAATCACAAAATGAAAAATGGTATTGTGGGTAATCTTAGATTTGTATAAGTGCATGATGACATTTTGAATTACCTTTCCTGAAACACAAACTGTGGATGTCTCAGACGTAGAAGACATTCACTGAATTGCAGAGCTTTAAAAATGACAGTCCTGGGGCTTTGATGGATTCTCTGTCTCCTGAAGTCTTGAAATTAAAGTCAATATTTTTCTGTATTTCAAACAGAAGTTAAAAGACTAAATGCAGACGTTATTGCACAGTGTACCTGGGCTTATATAGGTGTTTGACAAGATGATCACAGGGTGTCTTCAGGATTTGAGTTATGAGGCTTGTTTGGAGTCTTGCCGTAGTGCTGCAGTGTGTGTAGCGAATGAGTCTTTGCATACTTGGACTTGTGCTTCTCTCATTTAACATTCTTCTGTATTTGTTTTCTTAACATTTTCTTTTCTTTGGTGCAGTTTTTCCAGCTGCGCTCTCTCTCCCTGTTTACAGCGTCCGTTCCAGACGATTCTGTAGTCTTCCCATCCCATCTGCCATAGCCTGTCTTTCTCTAGCTATACTGCTGTAATACCCTTTTCTCCTGCAAACCCTCCAACAACCCGGTTTCTCGTTCATCCATACCCTGTTTTGTTTGTAGGTGAAGAGTGTAGTTTTTTGGTGTTTTTTTTTTTTAATTGTTTTCTTTTGGTTTGGGGTTTTTTTAGGAGAAAAAACTTTAAAGTTTTTTTTTTTTTTTTTTTTTTTCCTTGATTCAGCTCCTCTTTAGTGTGGACTAAGGAGGATAGACACCATCTGGTTCCATCGCCACGGCTTGGGCTGGTCTTGTTCTCCTGCGGGACTGGCTGGTGACTGAGCTACTACCCAGGAAACCGGGGCTGATAAAAATTCTGCATTAAGTTTTTACACTTTCTTGGCCCTTTAACAGAAACTGATCTGGTTTGGCTCAGCTGAAAAATGGACATCTTGAGCCCTTTTCTTCCCAGAGTATTTTTCCTCTTTACTGTACTTCATGGCCAACTGCTGGCATAGCTGTACCACAGAAAAATTCCTGAGTCTGTATTTTGCAACAGTGGCTTCAAGTGTGGTCTGACTTAATTAGTAGGAAAACCAGCTTATATCTCTGGCTGTATTAGGGGCTTCATGCTGTTGTGGCGTGACTGCTTATTGTTGAACCTTCCGTGCAGAAGACAGTTTACCTTACAGATGATTTTTTTTTGTTGTTGAAAGAAAAATAGGTTAAAGATGTAAGCCACCACATAAATGCTAAGTATGATTACAAAATGCAAAAATGATGATGATATAAAATTCTGTGAGAAAAGCCGTGCAAGAATGCCTTTGGGCCTAGGTTTTTATCCCTTCGCTTTTACAGCAAGAGACTGAAAATGCTTATGCAATATTAATTCAGGATATACAGCAAATTGGCATTTGGAAGCATTCAATTTCCTTCATAATTGTTCTCCATTCACTTGGCCGATTATCAGTAATTTCAGGGAATTAGAGATGCTCCTTTTAGAATTTTCTAGTGAACTCTTTAGAATTTTCAAACAATTACAAACCTGCCACTTAGGCAGCAATTTTCCCTCTCTCTATCCTCACACTAATGTTAGATCGCTGTTTGGAAAGGCTAGACAAGCAAACTGCCACGTAGTAAATCAGTAGGAAGTCTTTTTCAACCTCATGCTGCTGAGTGAATTTTGATCCAAGATATTTTTGTGTCTGTTTAGTTCATGCAAAGACATTTATCCTCCAGTTTGGGTCCAGAGAGGTTGCGTTTTCTTGGTAGCAAGATCTGCAAAAGTATATTTTGTTAAAGAACTTCATACTATACTTTTGCAGATTAAGCTTGTATTTCTTTAGTCATCCCCAGGTGAGTCCCACAAGAATGTAATTCAAAGCATGTGATGTCCAGGTCTTCCCTCTTCCTCTGCTCTAAAATGAAAAGGGAAACAAAATTGTTAAAACCCCTCGGGAATGGGGTCGTGAAGTGCCATTTACTGAAAAGGTGGCTTTCTGTCCTCTCTGGCTGCCTCACAGGACTTCCTAAAGCACAAAGTGTCCACAGGGACAAGAGCTGCAAACCTTCTGTGGTCAGAAAGGGGTGTGGAGAGGGACTGTTTGATGGGGATGTCTGTAGCAGTCAGATTCAGTGACCCGGTGCGGTATGTTGTGTACCTACCTATAGGTTACGGATGTGCTGAGCTTTCTGTCTCCTGGCTTTTAGCGGGCCAAGGAAACCCAATGTCCTAATGCTGTCCCTGTGCCAACCAGGAGTGAGGAGTATGGACATCTGAATGAGTGCGGGCTCAGGTGGTTTTGGCTCCTGTTGCTCTCAGTGTAGCTGCTTCCCAGCCCTGCTGAGGTGCTGCTGATGAAGAGGAGCAGCAAAGCTCACAGAGATGTATAATTGCTTTTCTCCAGCTATGTGGAAACAGCAAAAAGGGCTACACTTGTCCAGTAATCATATTTGAGATAACCCAATTGCTTCTGAGGAATGTGGGAGCAACCTTGCTTTATGCAAACTGTTGTGGTAATCTCAGAAAAAACCCAAATATACCTGTTTGGTTTATTTTAATATCTCCTGCATTAGAATTGCTATAATAATCACATAAAAAGTACAACGATGCTTAGATTTCAAGAACCAATAAAAGCTGGGGGAGGTGAGCGAGGGGTGCTTGATGCTGAGCGTGGAACAAGGAGCAGCCCTGCCTGCCCTCCTGTCTAGCAGCAATGTGTTTTCTAAGACCTGCGTCCAAGAGTTGTTCCTCCACGAGTGGCCTTTCCTCTTGCTGGCTTTGCATGATGAAGAGCCCCTCTCTTAGAAATATTCTGTTGTGGAGAGGAGGGGACACCCTCCTTTATTAAGAATCAGACTTGATTTCCCACATATACGTAGGCTTGGCTCCCTTTTTAAACCTTTTGAGGAGGTCTGCATTTTGTATTTGTGTTGCATGATCAATGGTTAAGTTTTCTCTGCTCCTAAATTTGAACTTTGAGTCTAAGAGAAAGGGTATTAAATGCCCTTTAGAAGTATTTTCAAATGCTTTAAAAATACATAAATCCAAATCTCATCTGAGACACAAAAGTGAACTATGTCATGAATTAATAACTTTAAAAATAGTTTTACAAATTCCAGAGAAGAAACACAAAGTAGTGAATTTGTTCTCAGAAAGCTATTTAGTTTCAGAAACATTTAAGAAATATTTTTAGTGTTTATGTGAATGATATAGAAGATAACGTTTCAGCTTCTGTACAGACAAGATCCCAACTAAAACTAATGCGTGTGTGTATGAATACAAATTTACTGTTGTTCTGGGATGACCATAAAGCACATCTGCACGAGGGTTCTCTGTTTTAAGTAGCCGTTTTATTTTTAGTGATGAGTAAGTATCTTAGATATTATTTAATGTGGTAGATTTTTTGACATCTCATATGAAATATTAAATACACTAGCTCTCATATAGTTGTTAAAATACTCTGCCTTCAGAGATTACATAAACATAGGTAACTAAACAATAATAAGCTATTTTTCTGCTCTCTTATTTTACGTGAAATTTAAGATAGCTACTTTTATTAAACTGTAAAGTAGTTTTTTGTCAGAAGCACCATGCTTAATGTAAAAATAGTGTAATTTGGCAAAATATATGTGAAAAATTTCTTAGAGTTAACTTTCAGATTTTGAACTAAGCACTTCAAAAAGCAGAAGCAGTTTCCTGCTAGAAGCACACTGACTGCTTGATGCGCACTGCAGAGAAGTTGATGATCTGTGAGAGCCTATGGATGTTCTGCTCGCAGTCATTTGTACATCTTCCTCATGTTTATTCTGTGAATGTCCAGGTGCTGTGTACAAACCTCACAAGGATGCATGGATTGAAAAATCAATATGCTAGGGAGGTATTAATACCAGAAAGCTTTCTAAATTCTAATGTAAGATAAAAATGACGATACTAAGACTTGTTCCCTAAAATCCATTGCTCTCAGGTGAGTTAAGGAAATAACTCCATCAGTACAGGAGATTGCTCTCTTCTCCCACGGCTTTCTTTTAGTGGTTATGCAGTATAACTTTCTTCCTTTTGAGGAGTGGAAAATATCTGAATTGCATTTCACAGAGCCTTCGTGGAGACCTTAAGTTAAAAAATATGATCAGAGTGAATTTTATGTTTGGTTGTAGCAGCAGAATCTTACAGATATGCAGCTACAAGCTGGGTATGGGAAGCCCGTGGATGCTGAGGATTGGTCGCCATCGTGCTCTTACAGCTGTCCTTCACATCCTGACTGTGGCATCAACATGCAGCTTGGGCGCTCGTCCAGAAAGGTTGCTCCTCCTTTGCATCTCCATGTTGACAGTTGGATGAATAGTGACCCTTCCATGTTCCTGCTTTACTCCTGGGTATATTTTCTTATTGACTGAGGTTGTTAGCCTTGACGCTGCAGGGGCTGTGTCTGGGTGTATGGCACGTGGGGAAGTGAGTGCTCAGTCCATCAGCCCACATGCAGGCAGCCCTGGCCATGGCTTCACGTGGACTAGAGGAACTGTAGTTCCTTTGTTTCCGTGGTTTCTCTTCTGTCCGTCCTCTGTAGAGGTTTTGCCAGCTTGTTAACTTTCGGCAGGGAGGCCTTGGAGAGAGCGAGGTGTATGTAGTAGTAGCATGAGGCACTTAACTGGGTTCAGGTGCAGAAGGAGACATTCAGTTGCCAGATCAGTTGTAACAGCATTTTTCTTCTGCTCTGTGGAAAATGCAGTCTGTTGGAATGGCTTTGCAGACTACTCTTGTCCAACAGACTACTTGTAGGGCTTTTCCTGGATATCCTGCCCTGGGCTATTGATTTTCCTTTGAATCTGTTGGGATTCCTCTTGTTAAAGCAACAGCCTCCTATTATGCATACTAGTGGAAGAGGACCAAGTAATACACGCTGTTTGTCCCCTCGTTTTCTTATTTCAGTTTATCAATACATTTTGGGCTGCAGAACAATAAATACCTTATTAATTTCCTTCGAACAATAAAACAGAATGAAAACTCCTTAATAGTATATATAAAATGAATAATAATCATCATATTTTTTAAAATACTAATAATTGTGTAAAATAAAATGTGTCCACCTCATGTTCCCTTTCTGTGCGCAGATATTTCAAATTGTTGTAGCACATTCTAGGATGAGACAAGGAGAGAGGCTTGTGGTGTGGAGACAGCTTGGAAAAGTTAGCTGCTGGGAAGCTGACAAATTCTGGCACAAAGTATATACCATAGTATTTCAGTAAATATCTTCTGTTAGTTCTGGCTAAAGCTGTTTCTCCACTAAGAAAGATGATCTTCATCTCTGGGCTAGAACCAATCGCAAATTATAATGAAGATTGGCAACTGCAAGCATGAAAAGTCATTGATCCAAAAATTCATGAACTGCCTTTCATGTAGTGAGATTTCTTTTTGAACTTCAGCTGAGGCTCTTCCTATTTGCTTATTCTTGGTTTTGAACTTTTAGGAATAATTTTTGACTCCCTTCAGCCTTGGCAATGTGAAATAAAAAAAGAAGTGAGAGGTATGTAATTAAACGTGCAGTGTAACTGCATGTTTCCAGAGTTGTAAAAGGGAGGAGAGAGGAAAAAAAAAAAAGGGGGGAGGGGGGGAAACACGAAAAAGAAAAGAAGAAGAAAAGAAGAAAAAAGAAAGACAGGTGTTGCCAAAGTTTCTCCAAGGTGTGGAAAGAAGATTTCCAGAAGAGAACAATTCAGGCTCCCTGTTGTTGTTGTAAGGGACTTCGTAAAGTACATGTAAAGATGGACAGGAATGCTGAACTTTGCATGTTTCAAGCAGCAGCTAGGTCTACTACTACTCATTAGGCATGGTTTTAAAAAAGAACAGAATATAGTTTACTATTATATCTTTCTAGTAAAGAAGAATTAAAGCTGTCTGTTTGTCTGTCACCCCTTGGAGAGCACCAGATGTTTTGTTTTATTGTCCCACTGTGGGCATTACCTGAACAATTTAACAACTTCCAATGTAGTCTAAATTGCCTTACTCCCTATTTGGCTACTGGGAACACTGGAGTTTACTGCAGAAAGTGATCTTTAACCTTGAGAGTTAATGAGAAGATTTCAGCATGTTGTGCTGATAACTGGAGCTTCTTATTCCCCACTCGCGTAATTGGAAAGAGCTTGTTTGGATGCCGTTAGGTTTGTGTAGTCCCCAAACTTCGCAGCTTCCCAGACCATTCTTTGACCTACACCCAAAGAAAGGTCAGGCACAGCATCGCATCTTTTTGCAGAGAGCCGCACTATCTGCCCTCCCATGTCACGGGCATGGCAGCTCTGCTGCTGTGCATCCCCTGTGGATGAGGAGGGTTGGTGGCATTTCATCTCATTACTTAAACACGCATATACTTGATTTGTCTTCGGGGATTCAGCTTGATAGTTGTAGCTGAATGACAGAAAATAATATTCTTGAGATCTTTATGCTCTGTGCTTTGCCTTTGAGCTGTATTAGTCCCTGCATGCAGAAGAGCCTTCTGCTAAAAATTGTCTATCTGAGCACATGGGGTGGTATGTCATGGCCTTTTCCTCATTCTGCTTGAGATCTTTTACTGTTCTTGGTCATCAGCGGCAGATATGAGCTCAGCAAAACATTAACTCTCAGAGATTTGATAACACACTAAATGAGAGCGTGTTTCATGAATGTACCAACATGTTTCTAATAATCCTAGTAAATGTTTCTGTCATGGAAACAAGAACAAGTGCCATTAAAATTGCAGAAGCTGTTAGTCATTTTTAATAGTTGTTCAGGACTGTGTTCACTCTATCTTATTATAGATGTTAGTTGTAATTTTTTTTTGCCATGTCGGTAGTGCACGGTAGAGGCTGTTGCTTCCCACACGTTCTTTTTTCTTTAAATTTTGTGCATATAGCTATGAAAATGCATGCACGGATAATTTCTGACCAAAAAAATCCCCTTTAAATAATTGTAGCCAAGTTTTTTTGGTTGTCATAACTATTATGCTTCAGTTAAAAATCTGTCTAAATAATTTCTGTAATGAAGCTACGTGGATTTTGGGTGACACAGGTTGAGATCCACCTTCAGGTGGTAATATGCCAAAATTGTTGCCCTCTCCAGCCTGACAGTGGCCTGCAAGCTGGATGTAAGTGATCATTTTTATATCTCAGAAAAACCCCACCTGGGGTTTTAATGATTCCTGTACCTCTCCGCAGTGGAGTGAGGCTGGAGCTGGCCATGCTTAGCCCAGCCTGCAGGGAGGAGAGGCCAGGTGCCCAGTGCCCGCTCCATGGTGAGGAGTTTCTGCTCCACAGAAATGTGGAGGTGCACCAGATGAACAGCTAAGCACTTCCAAAGATTGAGTATTCATCTGATGACTGGCGAAGAAATACCTCTTCCATCATTGTTTCAAACATAAATGAGGTAAACAACCATCATACACAACTTGTTCACAGTTCACATAGTTAAGATACTGATACTACTGCTGCCCATTATTTACCATACCCTGTCTAAACACTGGACTATTCAGTGATGGTCCTGTTGTAATGTCTTTACTAATCCAGAAGTTTGGTTGTTTTTTTCCCCTTCTAAACCCCAGTAGAAATGCTGTAGGTTTTCATTTCATTGCTGTTTGCCTAGGAAATGGCAGGTGGGTAGGGTTTCCTTCGTTGGACAGGAGCCGCAGAGACGATGCTGACAGGCAGCACGGAGGCTCTGCAGCCCTCTGGGGCGGTGCAGACCGTTACCTTTTTGAAGAGTCAATTAGCACCATAATTCATGAGCCAGTGGATGCAGCAATAGGTTCTGATGGAGAGTTGGGAAGGAGAGAGATTCCTGTACCAGCTTTGTAAGGACTTGTGTAACAAGTCCCTTGCTAATTACACACATACCTGCTGAATTGCGATTGAGCATGTTTAACTCTTTGATATCTGGATATGATCCACGTAAGAATTCCCACCTTGCATACAAGGTGATGTAGTGATGCATGACGCTGTGTCGGCAACAGATGTTGATAGAAAGTTGATTCTAGTATAAGTCAGAAATGGATGTAGACTGACAAGTAGTTCTGAAACCCTGATATCTGGTACTGCAGAGTAACGGCACTTCTACCCACCCTTTTCTTCATATAAAGGCACAGTGGTGGCCTGGGGACCAGAAGGGGGTCATGACATTGGCAACCACAGCAGGTTTTCTCTGGCTGAAACTCACTGATGAAAGAACCATAACGTGTATTATACCCATTATATCATTCCTCGTTCTTCCCAACTGAGCTCTTCAAGTTACAATCTAAATCCTATTGTTGCATCTATATTTCTTCCCTTCTGTCCAGGAAAAAGTTGCAAACTTCTTCCTCTAAGTGAGTCTTTCTGGGCCTACCCCAAGCATTTAGACTATAAATAATACACAGTTTTCACATCACTGCATTATGTTCACTAACAGGAGCAATTTTACCATTCAGTTTTAGGGAATTTTTTCAAAGGTGTGGTAAGACAAATATTTACCAACTTCCTTCCTGTGTCTCAGAGGGGTGAAGCCTTATCAACTCAAAGCAGCTAGGAGTTTGCTCCTGCCTCTGCAAACCTTTGCCTGCACTGCGAAATGACTTATGAATGCAGATACAAAATACAGTGCCTTCATTGTAATATAACTAAATATCAATCAGAGGCTTATTAGCAAGGCATGATCTTTGGTGTAAGCAGAAAAACTTCAGCAGTAGCAAAGTTGATGATGCTTCTACTGTCACACAAGCATTTGAAGAAATAATGAGCGGGATGCTATTTTGCAAAAAATTTGTAACATCTGGGCGACTAGAAGTGCATTTTTCCTAGATTTGTAGCTGTGGTGTGAAAATAGGTAAAGAGGTAATCCAGCGTGTTTTAAGGAAATCCGTGAAGAATGTACCCAAAAAACTGAGACTGTAGCTCATTAAACCATACTGAAACATAATTTTTTGACAGAGACGAGTAGAACATTTGTAAGATCTGACATTTTTGTCTTTTCTTTTGGCATGCAAAGATATTTGCATTTTAGAAAAAAGCCCAGAGAAAGAAGATGGAGAAGGGTGTAGGTAATTAAATTTTAATTTTGGTTTTAAAGATCTTTCTCTAATTAGCTTTAAAAGTCAGTGTCTAAGTAAATTGAGTTTCAAGGTGCAATCATCTTTTTCCTCCTGGATCTCAGTATTCAAAAGTAAGAAGAAAGAATATTAGAGAAACAGAAGGAAGATTGTTATTTTAAAGGCCTTTCAAGATAAGGATTTAACATAACCTCATTATTAAAATATAACTGTGGCAGGTTGATGTTTTCTTATTTTTGAATTTCAAAGTCATTGAGCAGTCATGGTTGGGAAAATGGAAAACTTAGGTTCTATTAAAAGAAAGTGAAAATGATACTAAGAAGGTAAGGACTTTTCTTCTTTCTTTTGCTTTGTAACAAGACTTTTTTTGGTGGCTTGGTTGCATTCTTTTCAGTGCCATCCATTCTTCCACAGATGTTCTTGCTTTTCTATGAGTCGATTTTGATTGTAGGCGTGCTAATATAGTGTCTTGTATTTCTTAAAGGTATGGTAGCATGCAGTGGGTTTTTGTTTGTACATTTTACACAGCCAAGTGTATTTTCTCTGAGATTTATGTGATGCTTAGGGACATATGCACACCTGTCAGATTTTGCAGGCTGAGTGTAAGAGTCCCACGACCTGCCTCATTCATCTGCCATCTGCTAGACCATGTTGTGCATTTTTAGTGCCGTGGTACGGCCTCTGCCCTGCTCCTGATGGGGCTGCCTGCCAGATCTCCAACTACATGTGGCAGTGGTATGAGGAAAAGAGAATAATTGTGATTTGTCATGATTTTAATGTGTGAATGCTTATAAATGTACCATTTGAAAGCTAAAGAAATAAGAAAGCAGAGAACAGTATTTGATAACATTGAAAATATATCTGTGAGGAAGTACATAAGCTGTTGTTTGAAGATGAATAGCTAGAAGAATAACTGAAAACAGTTGGGTTTGTACATGAAGTAGTTATAAATATCTGGAATTGTGTCAAGTTAACAATGATTTTTTTTTCTCTGTAAGAGGAATGGCAGTCTTGTTATTTAACCAAGAGTTCTGAATGTAGAGGAATTCCTTTTAGAAGTTGACGTTTTTAAGCATAAACATATTTTCAAGTAGAGAAATGCTAATTATCTAAACTATGCCATCTTAAGCTTTCTTGTAATTCTGAAAGGGAGAGCCGTGAATACGAGATAGTTGGCATTTGTAGGTGAATGATGCACAATTGGTGTCATACTTGCAAATGTTAAAGCATTTGATAGAAATTTAAGCGGCTTGGAAATTCCAAGTTAATGTGAGCATAAACACTTCAGCACGGTTTGAAAATCAGCGTAGAAATCTTAAAAGTGGGAGGCAATCTTAGTCTAGAGATTGTTGTCCAGTAGGGTGTCATGAGGATTCCTGTTAGTTCTGGTTTTATTTAACATCTTTAAATCTGGGAGAAGCAGTACTGTACATACTATGTTAATTAAATTTCCAGATGTTGATAAACTAGGAAAGGAGAATAATATGAATGGAGGAAAGATAAAAAACCCAACAGAGATGTAGTACACGCACTGGAAAAATACAATTTAATTTAATAGAAGCTAACTTGTAAGAATATTGACCTAAACTGAACATACACTTTAATTAACAAGACAAAGATGCTGAAGTGAGGCTATAGAAAAAGTTTTAGGATTTCTGTGGATGTTCCGGATTGATACCATGACAATAAAATAACCAAATGTGATTATTGTTGACTATGTATTAGTGTCAAGGTTCAAAAAAAAAAAAGACAGCGAGGGTACTCCTTTTAAGACAGCACTGAGGGTATTTCAGAAGAGAAATACACTATTCTGGGTGTCTTCTGAACAAGTTAAGACTAGAATAATATTTACAAAAATGAACAGCAATAGAGAATTAAGAGAGGCAGAGGTGAAGTTATGTGCTGTGCAGCACTGTTTAGGGGAGAAATGCTATAATTGTCTGTGACACATGAAAGAAAAAGATAGAAGTGAGGGGCAGATAACTAGTAACAGGAGGATAAACTGGGGAAAATAATACAAATTTAGAAAAAAAAATTCTGAAGATTTTGAGCAAGTGAAGAGTATTCACATTGGGGAATGCTGCAAATTATTCTATTAAATAGTTGTTAGTTAAAAGTGGAAGGGATTCTAGGGGAGAGAAAAATACTGCTCTGAGCCGTGAAGAGACATGCTGTCATGTCCAAAAGTATGTTTCTGAAAAGATCTGCAACTGGTGGTAGCTTTGCAGTGCTGCTGTTTCGCATCCCCCCCAGCAGCCATCTCCGTATAGCATGCCTGAATTTGCTTCTGCAGGACAGATGATGCAGTTGACTGGGGAGTAGTTCTTCACCTCTTGGTACTGCTTATGTTTTTAATATTTTTTCTTATCTAATTCAAGATGCCCACATTTGATTTGCACTGTTTTGTTAATCTTGTAGAGATTATGTTAGCTGCTGCTAGGGTTTAATGCAGTTTGTAGGTAAGTTCACGATCAGCTGGATTTTGTCTCCAACTGTTTTTCTTCTATCTGAAGAGAAAAAACTTTGAAAACCTGTGTGGTAGTCCAGTTTGCAACAGCCTCAGTGGTCTTTGGAAGTTACCATCATCTTGTCTCTAGAGATTTGCAAGGCTGAAAGTTGAACCAATTTGAGGATTTGAGCTTTTGAAGGTCATAAGGGATGTTTGGCTCTTGCTGTGTCCGAGTGGATTGAGGAGCTGAACTGAACCTATTGAAACTGGAACCAGAGTTTGGGGAGCTGTGCTGGAATGTGAAACTCAAGACTAATCTAAATATTTTTTAAAACCTGCTTCAGTTAACTATAGACAAATTCTTAACTTGTAGTTCCCAGTACTTTAAGCTGAAAGAAGTGGTCCTTCTTTCCTGAGCCCCAGGATGACCCTGATTCATCCTTCCTCTTGAACTCCAGATGAGTATTTGAGTGGTGCGATGAACTGGATGGGCGACACAAGCACTAAAACTGTTGAGTCTCTATCTCCCATTCCCACACTGGTTTCTTGGTGCTGAGGTAGGCTCTCTGTATGTGTTGTGTATACAACACACCTCAACATATATATGTATCTACAGGCTCACTTTCAGAGACTCTTGAGTAACTTCCTTGTTGAAACCTACTCTTTCCCACAGAGTTTTTTGGTTTACTGAATCATCATTTTCCCAGAGAAGACTCTTGAGTGTAAAGGGCGGGGGGAAGTCCTGTTGAGGTCTACTCATCAGTCGTGGGCCTGATGGTCTGTGTCAGGCGGCCAGAAATGACTGTAAGATCATTTTTAATTTCTGTGCCTTAAATTCACTGCACACCAAACTGTGCAAGCTGCTAGTGGCACTGAGGAGCTGAAACATAAGTTGAAGTCTTCAGAGTAAAATTGTCTTGGCTATGCTATATAAATATATGTGTGTATTTTTCTAGTCGTGCCCTCCAAGCTGACATCTGAGAGGAAATTGGTATGGGAAGGTATATATTAGCTCTGCTTTGAGACTACCATCCTTTGTGCTGAATGCCTGCATGCAGGACGACGTATTCAGCTTTATGGATGAAATTTGCCAGATCCTCAAATGCTTTTGCTCGTGAGCATATTTGAAAATCAGAGAAGGTGATGACCCTTTTAAAATTGAAATGGAATTGCTGGCAGGAAGGAAAGGTACAACTATGTGTTCTTAACATTTAAAGATGGTTATAAAATGTATATTGGTTGTTTTTATAATTTATAGTGAAACTGCTGTTGCTTTTAATAAAATGAGACTTCCAGTCAGAATTTCATGATTATGAATGTGAGCATTTTGTTCCCCAGCTTGGATTTATCCTACAAATAACCATTTTCTAGCAGAACTGTGGCTATACACATAACTTAATGGGATTCTCTGTCACACATAATTCTTTCTGAAGTTACAATGTTGGACTCGTTGCTGAATACTTCAAGTCCTTGAATGTGGCTCAAGAACTGAGTTAGTGGTAACTTTCATGATTTTTAATTTAATTTTTCCTTAATTCTTAGACTTTTAAAACTTCCTGTAATTCCTTATTAGATTTACCGTCTCAAGTGCTTATTTAAAAGGCACCTTAGCTGCAGAAGCAAATCAATATTTACAGTGCATTAGTGCCACAGAGAATTTGAAGCCTTGTGATTAGAGTTCATTGCTGTTTTATCCACTCTTCAAAGAAACCACAGACTTCAAACGGTATCAGCCATCATCCTGGAATCAGTGACATTGCATCGGTCCCATGCGTACTTCATCTTGTGGTTTAATTATTAAGTTTCCTTCCTTTGATTTTCCTTTTAATATTTCAAAGTATATCCTCTTCAAATCTGTAAATTCAGGTAAACCAGAAGATTGTAACCAACAATATATTGGTAGAAAAATCTGTTCAATATATTCTTTTTTGTTGTTGTTTTAATGGAGAGTTTCAAAACTGAGTTAGAATGGTCTCTCAGAATAGGAGACAGGAATGCAGGAGATTATATTTACAACTTGTGGTTAATATAGTGTGAATAAGGTCTAATTTTTGGATTAATACCTAGAGCGGTATTGACCATTGCCAAGCAGCATACACTAGAGCTAGCTCCATGTGCTTGTCCCATTCCAGCAATTAAAAAAAAAAATTACCATATGTTTAAATGTCTAGTTTAGCTGGGAGATACATAGATCCAACACACCCGAATTATTGTCTTTTATAATTCACTTTATTGTGAAGTTCGGTTAGTTATACAAATCACTTTTCCTTATGTATGAAACCGTTTTCATAAGGGGAGACTAGAATTGATCACATTCTATCTTTGTTTTGACAGAATACCTTTTTTTTTTTTTTTTTTTTTTTTTTTTTTTGGG
>WAAD01039739.1:73990-88656 GCA_013389945.1 Fregata magnificens
TTTTTGAATTTGGAGAAGTGTTCAATAAATGTCTGAAAATACCTCAATAATTAACCTCACTAAAATGAAACGGGTCATATTAAATGTGGCTCATCAGCGAATAGATTTTGTAGAGAAACTCTCATTCACGTGTTTTCTCTGGAGCATATTAATATTTGGGAATTCCGTTGCATAATTAACTTTCTGTATTGTGAAAAGTCTCTGCTACTTAGCATGGTGCAAACTGTCAGGTTTTTGCTACAAAGCAAAAGGCAAGGCAGTGCTAATTGCTCGCTCGCCTCCGGAAGTGCTGACTTGAGTTCCAGTTTCTTCCTTCCTTTCTTTGCTGGCAATTCAGCTTCTCTTCTTACAGAAGTTCACCCAACGGAACTTTTGTTTTGTCAAGTAATTTGAAGAAAGGGTGTAAAAATACAAGAACATTTTGCTATCACCGTGCTTATATATAGATATACGAGCATAAGGAACAAGTGAACTCATGGTTGAAAATTGTAATTCTGTGTTGTAGGGTGGGTAGCTGAGGCAAACAGGATAATATGCACGGGCTGCTGCTTGGAACAAATATAGATTGGTATTTTGCTTAAGTGGCACTATATAACTGCAGAGCCACTTTCTTGCCCAGGCTAATCCAATAAATGAGAGTGTATGTTCAGGGCTAAGCCAGCGGCGCAGGCACTGCTGTTAATGGGTCACTTCATTACAGTTTGTGGGGCCGTGGCTGGGACTGCAGCTGTGCCACCTTTGTTACAGAGATCTCTTGCGATTTGGTAGTGTACTTTTGTTATGTTTGCCATCGAGGGGGAAATGAGAGGTTTTACCTTCAGCTGCTTCACGAAACTTGAAGTAGTTGAAGACAAAGCAATCGAAGAAAACCCCTCTGTTATGAGTTTATGGGTATATACTGAGTAATCAAAATCAAAGTAGAGCTAACTCAGACCATAAATACTTTTCTGTGTAATTAAAGTGTTCTTTCTTGACATATTATTTTAATTACTTCTAGTTCTCTTATACATATATATAAAAATATGTACAAACGTACATATTTGTAAAAGAAAACATTTTATTTGCTAGAAATTAAATCTTGTGAATATTTTTGTTATGAAAATAATAATAAAAAAGAATTTTCAAAGGAAAGAAATAGTAAAATGATTGTGGGGAAAAAACATAAATTAATTCTGTTATTCTTGTATACCAGGGTGGACATGAAACAGAATGTCTGGTCTTTCGTCCTGTAGCACTTGTGCGTACCTCAGCAGCACGAGTCCTAGTTGCTTTTTTAAAAAAAAAAAAAAAAAAAAAAAAAAGAAAGAAAGAAAAGATTCTTACACATTTTCTTTGTGGCATGACTTACTGTATTTCTCACTGTCTTTATAATGCCATGCAAAATAAGATTCTATATTTTAATACTGTTATACGTAGTGTTAACATAAAACTATTGTGAAACTTAAGACTAGTCGCTTAAACTCCTGTCACTGTGTTTTCCTGCTAGTATTTTGAGACACACACCGTCAGCTTCCTCAGGAAATGTTTCATCAAAGCATTAAAAAATAGCCTGGTTTTCATTCTCAGGTGTTGCCCAGCATGCCTTTCCCTCTGACCCTGCTGCTTATGTGTCATAGCTTTCACCTTTTCCTTTTCCACTTTGCATTCAAGGTTCCCAGTGCAGCAGTAAAGAGAAATACAACTGATAAATCACGTCCCCTCCATTCTGATGCTGAGTGGGAGAGTGCTAAGAGGTCGAAAATACAGGCAATGAAACTTCTCTTTGGGCAAAGAGACGATAGATGTGTGGATATTTGTTGTAGGATAATAAATGAAATTGGAAAAAATTAAGTTGTATTTCAAGAGAAACTAACTTTAATGTGCCATCAAAGTTTCCAGAATGGATTTGACCTCTACATATATTAAAAAAACCTATCTCTTTCCAATCAGTCTACCTGCCTGCTGCATCATTTATTACTAACGAAATATTTTTCTCCTGTCAGTCATGCCAGCTGGAAGGCTAAGGGAATCAGGGTAAATCAGCACAGATCTTGTTTCATCTGTGAGGAAGAGGCAAAGGAAGAATGCAGAATAGACAACAGCCACTTCCATAAGTTTTGAGAAAGAAATGGACAGTGTATTTTAAAAGGCAAGGAGGCTGCTTTTCGCTGCAAAGAAGCTGTTGCACAGCTTCTTGCAAGCATGGTGTGCTGGCAGTGCCCATGCTGCAGCCATGGCAGTGGGGCGGGAGACGTGTTGTCCTAGTCCAGCCCTTAATTGTCACCAGGCTGTTGAATTTAGGCCTTTGGCTACTTGCTCTTTAAAATACCTGTAAGTCACCTTAGCCTCTTAGTTGCTCAAACTTATGCTGTTTTTTTTGTTTTACACAACAACCGAGAGCGATGCTGCGTTTGTACTTGTAAAGCCAATGAGCTGTGCTAGGTTCAAAGAGCTTGGTTTGGCCCTCGTTTTCTCCTCATGCAGCCAAGCGGCAAGGCTGTGGCTTTGAGGAAACAGACCTTGTCCTTGAGGAATTATGCTGAGGTCAATAACGCCTTACTTAGTGAAACCACATTTGTCAAAACCACCCATCGAGAGCTTGAAAAAATATTTTTTTTTAAGTGAAAAACATTTTAAACCTAGTCAGTGTTTATTTACTGTCTGTTTTATTCTTCAGATATGCCTCTTCATGTCCGACGTAGTAGTGACCCTGCACTGATTGGCCTCTCAACCTCTGTAAGTGACACAAATTTTTCTTCAGAAGAGCCTTCACGGAAAAACCCTACAAGGTGGTCCACAACAGCAGGCTTTCTCAAGCAGAACACTCCTGGCGTACCCAGTGCTCATGAAAGAAAGGTATATTTCTTTCCCCTTCTTCATCCAATACATGACAAATGTGCATGAATCTTGAATTGTTGTTTTGTCCTTCTCTCACCTGCTCCTGGTTTAAACTTGTGTTTTCTGAACTTGTCCACCAAACCCCATCATCAGCAGAGGAGTGTTTGAGTCTCACATGTGTGCTGCTCTCAGGAGACTCTCGGTGATGCCCACAGCAGGGGCTCTAAAAACTTGATTTTGCCATTAATTGTAGTTGAAGCTCTGATTACTCATTATTCTGCAAAACAGGGCCTAAATGCTGTCACGTGTTTTCTTTGAATGCAAATAGGTCATGTCTGTAATGATTTTTACTGATCTCCATAGAACTCCTAATGTCAGTGAATAATCTGCGTGCCCACAGCTGGTCTGGTCTGTCTTTCTGACATGGCATTGCTAGTTTTTACTTTCTGAGGCACTCGTCAGGTAATACAAAACACAAATTGCAAATGCTGTCTCTCCTTGATAACATTCTTAAAACTAAAACAGTGAAATACAGAGTGAGTATTTTTTCCTTCATTTTTTCGATATGATTTCAGTATCTCTGCATGAATTGCATTATTAGCTAGAGAAGTCAGCAGGAAGCTCTCTTCTCAGTGCATTATTGAAAATAAAATTGGAAGAAATACCCCCTTTTGTAGAGCCCCCGAGATTGCCCATAATTGTGATGGTAACTTGCAAACAAACTCAAAACGAGAAGCATACGTATATTTTCCAATAGCAATGAGTGATTTTTAAAGAAAGTTGCACTTTCAGTTACCCTTCTGGCTGCAGAGCACAAAATCCTGTTGGAAGATATGCAGCTTATTACAGCTATTTTATTTTTTTTTCTTTATTATTATTAATTCTGTGTAGTATAAATGCAAACTAAGACTCTGCAGCCAGGACTTGCACACCCCAAATAAAGAAGTCTTTATGTGCTGCTAATGAACTGAACTATCTTCGGTGGGCTTTTCTTGATTTCAGACACGTTTATAAAAGCACAGTGCTTATAGGTATTGAGATCCACATTCTTACAGAGGTGTCATTTTAACACGGTATTGTTAGGTCTCTGCTTGATTGAGATTTCAGATAGGTAACGGTGTATTTTCTGTCACTTGTACTGGTGTGGCACAGAACTGCATGTTGTTTTGAAAAATATCTTTTATACTTTTCTGATTTGGAGAAGAAAAATGCTAATCTAATCCATTTGAAGTGTTAACATTTTCAGTTAATTTTTCTGAAATCATAATGAGACTGCACTTCATTACTCCAGAAGCATAGATATGGAGGGCCATACATAGCATAATCACATTTCTTTGAGTGTCTGAAGTTAGCAGAAATTGGAGAGAATTGAACAGCAGCTAATCTTTAACACTAGTCTTCTTGCATCATTAGTTGTTCAGCGTACTTACTCTTGATTTTCATGAAAATATTTCATGTCTACTGGAGCATGGTGACCAAACTGGAAAGGAATCCATGTGATCTCAGGTAGTGATGGGAAGCAAGGCACAAGAGAACATTAAATCAAGAAGATCGGAAAGAACTAACGTAGGTTAGTTAGTACAATAGATACTGATAATTTCTTTTACCTTTTTTGCACGCTCTATACATCGATCCTTTGAATAGAGCAGATCGCTGAGTGCGCTATTTTTAATAGGTAAGATGCAGTAAACTGGAATTAAATAATAATTGCTTATGTGACATATGTTATAAATTAATCCCGAGTTCATTTGTGCTAGACTGTTTTTTTGTGGTTTTAGCATCTTGTTTTCTTCACACAAGTCAAGATTTTGTGGCGAATCCTGTTTCTCTTAGGAATGAATATTAAGAATTCTCCTTTCCTTTCCCAGTATTAGCAACAATTAATTTGTAGTATTATTCTAAAAGGTGCATTTTTGAAGTCTCTGTCACCAGTCACTTACCAAAGTACTAACGCTGAATTTTTACAAATTTATTTTGGTTATTTGAACTATAACAGGTCCTCACTGCTTTTCCTAGGTTCGGTTGTTTTCTTCAGCTACTCAGATAACAAAAAGAGATGGCTGTGCTTTGTTCCAGACTGTGTTGTTGATTATAGATGACACAGGCATTTCAAGGAAAGCAATGAGAACAATCTTAATTTTCTGCTCAGTGCATTGGGCTTGAGCACCCATATATCTTTTGTGGGCGGTTGGCACTACGTAATGTTTTCACTGCAGTTCTCTCTCTTGACAGCACAAGAACATATGTTCTTGGGTTGAGATTTGCAGCACAGTTGTAGATTAGCAACTTTGCCCCAGCAGTATCTTGCAGAAACAAGAAAAGGGTTTCTGGGAGAGTTGCCAAAAGCTTCATCTACCTACTGACTCTAAGAAGTGACATTACTTTCAGCCCGTCACCTCTAAAGAGAAATAATTGATAGGTAGAAACCCTGTCCAATTTTTGGAGGAATTAGCAGAGGGAAACTGCGTGTATCTGGCAGAAGGGATTTATTTCTCGGGGGAAGCGAGAGAAGACTCCTTATTGGTGTTTGTTTCATTTTGGGCAAGAAGAATTTGGAATGGCAGGAAAATGGGCAGATGCCCAAGATGAGATGAAATGAAGGGGTGGGAGTGCTGCCATGCACTGAGGGCTGTGAGGAGCCAGGACATATGCCAGTAGTTCTGGGCAAACAGGAAGGGAAAAGGGCACTGGGGAAGATGAAAAAATGTGGGATGTTTGAAGGATCCTGTAGAAGAAATTGTTGTGCTACCTGTAGTTATTAGGGTAGATGAAGCAGGACATTAGGCTCTCCTGCGTCCTTAAGAAAAGATGAGAATGACCAGAGAGGGGCAGAGTTTGGTTTGGAGGGGCCTGAGTAGGTACTGCAAAGATTTGAATGTGTGTTGAACTTGAGATGCATTTCTGCTACAGTAAGTAGGTTGGTTTGGTATGAAACCCTTGCACTAAACTGGATGTGCTCTCTCATCCATTTTTCGTATCATCTCATTGTAAAGAAACATATTTGTTCTCAGGATATCACAATACACTCTGTATTTCCTTAGGATTGGAATCTCGATCATTTCTGGTTTCTGTGTTGTTCACCTGTAAGAGCAACTTGAACCAGACGTTCTGCGTCCCAAAGTACTTATCTATTTGACGAATTATCATTATTATTGATTATTTACAAGTTATTGTAGTGTTGGTAACTGTACTCAGCTAGGTAATTCCTGACCTCTTCCTTCTGTTTCCTTCCCATGAGTGGTCTCAACCAAACAATTAGGTCTCCTCATCTGTGCAAGTATTCACAAAATTGGCTCATGATTATCAGCAGCTTTAGTAGGTAAATTTACTTCTTGGGGTTTTTTTTTTTTTTTTTTTTTTTTTTTTTTTTTAAACTGAATATTAAAATCGCTTTCAGCTACTTTTTTGTGTGTGAGAGACATATCTGTATTACCTAGTCACTCACAGCGTCACTTAATCCTGTCTCTTGCTTCCTTGAGCCATTCTAATGAAACAAGAAGAAATCTCTTGGTAAAAATATCTTCTCAAAGGCCTGCAGTAATACCTGATTTGCAAGCTGTAATTTTGTTTGAATTGTGTTGAACTGTACAGCTGAACAGATTGTATGCAGCTGAAGCATATCATGTGTGCTTTTTCCACTGCAGTAAAATGGTTTTTGATATTGTTGTTTTCTGAATAACTATTAATTTGAATCACAGTCTTAATAATTCAGTACGAACGCCTGTTGGCTTAACTACCTGCCTTTAATAGGTGTGAACTGCATAAATGAACATCAGGTTTTTTCCCCGCTTAGATGTTTGTGTTACTGTATTGGAAGAACATAAATGCAACAACCAGATGCGTTGCATCTTATAGCGACTGTGAATTAATGATCCCATATATTTTCAGTGTGGTTTTCTAAATTTGCATCTCCATTTGTGGTGAGGAATTGCATATCATTACAAATTAGTTATCTGCTTTGATCCTGCTTCTCTGAAAGATGCAAGGCTTATCTAGTTAACCTGCCTTGCTTAATGCGGGGATATACTGGCTTAGGAAAATTTCCCACTGTGACTTTCCTGAATTTGATTCATATATTGTTGCATTGGAGATAACAGCATTGGTGCAGCAGAAAGAAGTGAAGATGTACACTAAGAAGGAGAGCTCAAGAGAGAGCAATGAGAGAGAAAAATGATTGTGCATGGGCTTCCGTGCCTCTCTCGCTCCTGGGTTCACCCACCTGGAGCAAAGCAAATGGCATGCAATGAGCTCTGCGGGGTGGATCAGCAACAGCAAACACATAGCTGAGTGTACTTGGCACATCATTTTTTAGTTGTTTTTTACTTCTCTTTTTGCCTTTGCCATTTAGTCAGCAGCCAGTTTTGTTTGTTTGTTTTTAAATGGGCTGCCCATGTATGTATTCTGAGGTTGAAAATAGCCATGCCTTGTAGGAATAATTATTTTCAGGATGTGCTTTCTTCCTACTTGGAAACCTAATCTTTTTGGGCTCTGTAAACTGCAGAGGAAGAATTTGAAACCGTATGGGAGTGATCTAAGTCTCATCTAGTGTCAGATCCCTTACCTGTAGAGCATTGTGTTTCCCACCATCTCTTCTTGCAGGTATTTTTACTGTTCCTGTGGGTTGAGACTGATGAGTACAAATTTTCAGACTGTTGGATTGTAGGGGTTTTTTTTATTTATGTGAAAGATGCAATGCTTTCTAATATTCTTCGTAAACAGAATAAAAAAAAGTATTTCTCTAATGAAGTATGTCTAGATAGGAGGAAAGCATGCATGCATTGTATGAAAAGCTTCAACAATAATGGTATGTCAGTGTCAAAATCAGATTTAAAGTGAAAATTAGTTTCATTTAGCTTTGAGTCTTTTTAAACACAGCTTAGCGAAGTTTGCTTTATCACTGTCACCAAAGACACAGCATTTCAATGGGTTTTAACTATCATTCAGAGGATTGAAGAGTCTTATATTAGAACTGTGTGTGTTAGTGTAATTTTCTAGCCAGGGAGTCTGAATTGCAGAGTGTAAATCGATTCGATTGACTAGGGAAGACTGTGGACTAAAAGTCTGGGCATCGTTGTGGGAACAAGAGACTGAAGTGTTGCTGATGCTTCTTGGGAACCTTTGTCTCTGGTTCGTACTCCTGCAGAAGGGAGGTAGCATGTGCTGATGAACAATGTTGATCAAGTGTTGTAATACAACAGAATCAGCTAAGGAGAAATACAGAGTAAATGCAAAGAGCCTGGCATCTCTGTCATGATAGGTTTTAAACCCCCGCATAATGAATGCAGCTTTCCGCTTTCAAAATAAAAATGCAACGTTTTAAGCAGAAGTTCTGAAGGATTCAATAGCCATGAATATTTCTTCATCCAGGTTTATTTGAGCAGGGCTTTTCTCTTTTCAGTGAGACAGTCACAATTTTTGTCATTTCTGATGTGATTTCACATAGACTGAGAGGAAGGGAGAATGTGAGAGGGTTATCCACAGATGGTGAAATAGGGTGTTTTAATGCAGAAAATGTTGTTATAGCAGAGATATTAATGGAAATTCAAAAAATAAAAGCTACATGCATCAATTTTCATTCTTTGTGATAGAAACTCGTTGCTGGCAGCTTGTCACGTGATGTTGAAATAGTTTAGAGCAATCATACCCAAACAAAGTACAATATAAAATAAACATAGTACGTGTAATTTTTTGTCCTGGGTACTGTGTAAAATTCACGACTTTCACAGAATCACAGAACAGCTGAGGTTGGAAGGTACCTCTGGAGACCGTCTAGTCCAACCTTTCTGGTCAAAACAGGGTCAACTAGATCAGGTAATTCCTGTCCAGTCAGGTTTTGAGTATGTGCATCTCCAAGGATAGAGGCTGCACCACCCCTCTAGGCAACGTCTTCCAGTGTTCGATCACCCTTACAGTAAGAAAGTTGTTTCTTATGTTTTGATAGAATTACTTGTATTTCTTTATGTGGCCATTGCCTCTTGTGCTTTCACTGGATACCACAGAGAAGAGTCTGACTTTCTTTGAAGAGCAGCTAGTGATATTTTAGTGCAATAAAAATTAAAATCTCTGTGGAAGAACACAACTTTCCTGACTTTCAAAATATGAAAACAAATACAGTATTTCTCAGCAGCAGCAGGTTGGGAATGAGAGACATAAAATAAAAAATCCTTGCCTGGTGCACAGAGAGGTAACAGCCAACATGTACCACTTGATGCTGTGCTTTTCTGTTTGCTGAGTACTGTGTACACGGACAGGATTCAAGTGTTTGCATCCGAAAGTCAGCCATGACCAGATGCGTTAAGAAGCAGGGAAAAAGCCAACAACAAAAACAACAAATCCAAAGTGAAGGTATGATTTTCCCCATCTGTTTTATTGTTTTACCTCTTTTTGCTCTGAGTCATCCATTTGTGGCAGCCATCTATCAAATTTCCTCTCTGTCCCCCAAAAGAGAGATTATTAATGCAAGATACTAGAGAGATCTGAGAGCTGGTGAGGTTTTTTCCACTTCTGCTCTGAGGCTGAGCAAGTCTGTTGATCACTCTCAATCTTTGTTCTTCATCAGTAGCATAGGAAGAATATGTCTTTTTCTCCCAGTGCTGTGCTATCCTATGCCTCTTTCTGTGGGATGGGTGAGCAATGTCTGGTCCATAGGTGAGGGGACACGGTGCTGCATCACAAGCTGGGAGTGTAAGAAGGGTCTGGATGAGCGAGTCTCTAACTGGTGGTGGAGGAGTGGTGGAAAGTGCACACGTTATTTGTCTCTTCACCTCTCTCTCAAGAGACGGTGAAAGCTATACTGAGAACAGAAAGCTCTCAAGTACATGGTATAGGATAATTGATGTTGTAACGAATGGCTGACTTTTCCTCTGCCATTCATCTAAGTGAATGTGTACTTTGCAAATTCCAATGTTTAAGTGTTCATCTCTATTTCTTTTAATTTTTTATGTTCTTGCAGCTCTCCCTGGGTTTGAGGGCGAAAGAGGCCTGAAAGAGTAGCTTGATAAAAGATTGAAAAAGTTTTAAAAAAAGAAAAAGTTGGATGTTCAGGTTTAGTGATTTTACTTTTTTTTAAGTTTGGCAACACATGTATGTTTTTATTGGCAATACTTGGATCTGGGTTTTGACCTGCTTTTATCTATTTAGTTGTAACCCACAACCATGCATTTACACTGCATTTACAGTATACACTTGTGGTTCAAGACTTTCTGCAGATTCATATATTTGTCTGTCTTGTTTTCATATTATCAAGGTTGTGTATTGGTGCAAAGCAGGTTTGGATTTTGGCTGAATGTGTAGCTAGCAAGATTTAACGTGCAATCCAAGTTGCAGGCTGTGCCTCCCTGCAGTGTTCTGACATGAGTCTGTACGGTTTAAACAGGGATTATTTCAGCCTTTTTTTGCTGTATTTGTTGTATTTTTAAATGAACTTAGGTCATCTTACAATGAGTACTAATCACACAAGAAGACAAGGAAAGACAACCAGGCGACGTAGTCTCAGAATAAAATTCAGACCCAGTGTGGAACTAGTCTGTACAAAGGAGTAGTATGGCTGGGGAAGCGCTGGTAAGCTTTAATTAGTGGGGAAATTCAGCTCCAGTAAATGCAGGATTTCAAACCAGGAATGCCTAGTCGCCTTCTGGGCTTATTTCTGTTATGACTAAATTTGGGGCTGAAACAGATGTCACTTAGCCTGGTTTTGTTTCACAGCCTGACAGAAAGGGGATGATCATTCTGTGCTACCACCCAGTTTTATTGTCTCTTTATAAGGGAGCTCTTCAGCTCCTGTATACAGATGTCCAACTTAAGAGCATTGCCTGCCGAGCATATGAAGTAAAAGACATCTAAAAAACAAGAAAAGCTAAAACCATAAGATGGAGAATGCTGGGAAGCTGTTCAGTGTGAGAAAGGCCCGTGAGACTGCAAGGAGCCGAAGGTGACCGTGCTGCTGTAAACTCAGATAAAAGAGAAAGACGCTGCTACAAGCCACCTGTCTGGTATCTATTTGGGCCTTTCCCCACAAACCGCAGGAGGGATTCTGGCCAAGGTCTGAAATGAATTTGCAAATCTGATGAGGTGACAGATGCTTTACTGGGAGCCTTGCGAAGTCCCCTGTCCGTATTGTTAAATACAGAGGAGGCTGGTGGTGTGGGTAAGGGCTGGCAGAGGGGAGGAGTGGCTGGCTGGCAGCGTGCGAAGGCACAGCCTCTTGCTACGTGGTTGGGGCATTGCCTTCATGTTTCTGACCTTAAATCACAGCTCTTCTACACGCTTGTCTGTAATGAGGAAAGAGGAAAAACCCAGTTTAGTTAGTCTAAGCAGACAGTACAGTTACCTCATCCCCCCACCCTCTTTTTTTCATTTCAGGACTGCATATGCAAGTTTCTAAACATACAAACAGCCAGTTGCACCTTTCAAATTTTCATTTTAGAGGTATGGCCACCTGAAAGCATCTACTCAACACTTATAAACCACCAGCACTATTCTTTTAAGATACTGTTCATTTCAAGATCTAAATAGAAGATCCTTGTGAAGTTTCCTGTACCCCATTGTTTCCTGTTTCCCTTAGCTCCCCAACTATATTTAATATTAACATTCTATTTGTTAAATCCCAGCGTCAGAGCATACTTTTGAAATTAATTCATTATCAGCTTTTTTTCCCCTCCTGCAATTTAATTTCTTTGCTCTCCCAAGGAATCAAATGAAGGGGTGTCGATATTAAAAATAAACAAACAACTTTACAAATGATATTTTATCTAAATCCAAATTGACATAAAGCATTGTTTGAATTTGGGTACAAGATCAAATATCTGGTGAAAATGGCAGGATTGTGCATAATTACATTATTGCCTTTAAACGGATAACCATGTAGATTCATATACATAGAAGCTCTTTAGAGGCCCTTAAAGTGGCACAGCAAAAGAGAATATTTCACTTTAGTGAAAAATAGTAGAAGGGGAAACTGGTTTCTAAGTATAATGTGTACAGGAATCAGAACTGTAGCTTCATGACATTTTAAGTTAACTGGTTCATTTATTTTTCTTTAAAATGACACTATGGAAGGCCATGCCTTTTTAGTTAAGAAGCTTACAGAAATAAAATCCAGCTTCTGAATTATAATTACAGAATATAAGCTGCCGTATGTTATTTGGGTTGCTTTGCATTATCTTTTGTGAGGTTTTATTGTGAGATTAGTAAGTAAAGAGTGAATGGAAGAAGCAGCTTCTTTCCTGTCCCTCAGTCTGAGAAATAACAATATACACTGCCTGGTAATTTCTGGCTTTGCATGTATACCTGCAGAGATCATGACATTTTTTGATTTTTTGTTGTAAACAAGAGAGATCAACAGAATGTTTTGGATAGGCAGTCTCATGTTTTTTAGTTTACTCTTAATTTAGCCTCTATTCTTTGACACTAAATATTTACATATAACACCACATGCATGGAAAACTGTCAGTTCATCATGGTCCCTAGTTACTGCTTTTTTTTTAAGGTCAGGCCTTGCTTGTCAATCAAAGGATAACATGGAATACATGAATTGGAATTGGACAACTCTGGAAATTTCTGAAAGTAAGGTGATAGAACTTAAGCAGAACATTGGCTTTTCAATTGTCTTTCTCCTTCGAGGCATCTAATGAGCTGTTGTCAATGCATATTTCATTAATATATTAATTCCATTCACAGGACTGTAGACAGGGTCATTTTTGAATAGAATAGAATAGGCTATTTCAGTTGGAAGGGACCTACAAAGATCATCTAGTCCAACTGCCTGACCAATTCAGGACTGACCAAAAGTTAAAGCATGTTGTTAAGGACAGTGTCCAAATGCCTGTTAAACACTGACAGGCTTGGGGCATCGACCACCTCTCTAGAAAGCCTGTTCCAGCGTTTGACCACCTTCTCGGTAAAGAAATGCTTTCTAATGTCCAGTCTAAACCTCCCTTGGTGCAGCTTTGAACCATTCCCATGTGTCCTATCACTGGATACCAGGGAGGAGAGCTCAGCACCTCCCTCTCCACTTCCCCGCCTCAGGAAGCTGTAGAGAGCAGTGAGGTCGCCCCTCAGCCTCCTTTTCTCCAAACTAGACAAGCCCAAACTCCTTAGCCACTCCTCACAGGACATTTCTTCAAGCCCTTTCACCAGCTTTGTTGCCCTCCTCTGGACGCATTCAAGGACCTTCACATCCTTCTTAAATTTTGGGGCTCAGAACTGCACACAGTATTCAAAGTGAGGCTGCACCAATGCTGAATACAGCAGGACGATCACCTCTTTTGGCCAGCTGGTTATACGGTGTTTGATGCACCCCAGGATGCGGTTTGCCCTATTGGCTGCCAGGGCACACTGCTGACTCATATTGACCAGCATCCCCAGATCCCTTTCTGCAGGGCTGTTCTCCAGCCACTCCTCTCCCAGTTTATACTTGTGCCCAGCGTTACTCCGTCCTAGGTGCAGAATCTGGCATTTCGACTTGTTAAATTTCATTCTATTAATCATAGCCCAATGCTCCAATCTATCTAGATCCCTCTGCAAGGCCTCCTGTCCCTCAAGAAAGTCAACAGCACCTCCCAGTTTGGTATCATCAGCAAACGTGCTAACGGTGCATTCAACTCCTGCATCCAGATCGTTGATAAATATATTGAACAGAACTGTCCCTAGAATTGAACCCTGAGGAGCACTGCTGGTGACTGGTTGCCAGCCAGATGTAGCCCCATTCACTACAACCCTTTGAGCTCTGCCCTTCAGACAGTTCTTCACCCAGCGCACTGTAAACGTGCTCATTCCACAGTTGGACAACTTGTCCAGAAGGATGCTGTGAGGGACAGTATCAAAAGCCTTACTAAAATCCAGGAAAAACTATATCCACTGCCTCCCCTTCATCCACTAGGTGGGTTACCCTATCATAGAAGGATATCAAAGTAGTTAAACAGGACTCTCTCTTTGTGAACCCATGTTGACTGTGCCTGATGACTGCATTATTCTTTAAATGCCTTTCAATAGTACCCAGTATAACAGTATCCATAATTTTTCAAGGAACTGAGGTTAGACTAACAGGTCTATAGTTTCCTGGGTCTTCCCTCATGCCCTTTTTGTAGATTAGAATAACATTGGCTAGCTTTCAGTCAGCAGGGACCTCCCCAGACTCCCAAGACTTTTGGTAGATGATTGAGACGGGTCCTGCCATAACATCCAGTAGCTTCTTCAGAACTCTGGGATGGATCCCATCAGGCCCTATGGACTTGTGAACATTCAGCTGATCCAGCTGGTCCCTTACAATTTCAGTGTCCACAAATGGAAAGTCACTGTTCCACACTCGTGGTCCTTTGAGTCAGGAGACCAGGCAGCCCAAGTTCTATCAGTATTATTAAAGACTGAGGCAAAAACTGCATTGAATACCTCTGGTTTTTCTTCATCCCTATTAGTCAGATGACCATCTTCAACAAGTATCAGTCCAATGATTTCTTTAGACCTCCTCTTGCTATTAACATAAGTCAAAAACCCCTTCTTATCTGAAACAGCACTGGGCAGTTTCAACTCTAATTGAGCTCTGGCCTTTCGTGTCTTCTCCCTGCATAAGCGAACCACAGCTCTGTACTCTTCCTNCTGAGGCAAAAACTGCATTGAATACCTCTGGTTTTTCTTCATCCCTATTAGTCAGATGACCATCTTCAACAAGTATCAGTCCAATGATTTCTTTAGACCTCCTCTTGCTATTAACATAAGTCAAAAACCCCTTCTTATCTGAAACAGCACTGGGCAGTTTCAACTCTAATTGAGCTCTGGCCTTTCGTGTCTTCTCCCTGCATAAGCGAACCACAGCTCTGTACTCTTCCTGCGAAGCCTGACCTTGCTTCCAG
>WAAD01039739.1:90491-134168 GCA_013389945.1 Fregata magnificens
GTGTCTTCTCCCTGCATAAGCGAACCACAGCTCTGTACTCTTCCTGCGAAGCCTGACCTTGCTTCCAGAGATCATACAGTTTCTTTTTCCTCCTGAGCTCCATGAGGTGTTCCCTGTTCAGCCAAGCTAGTCTTCTGCCCAGCTTGCTTGACTTACGACACAGTGGAATTGCCTGCTTCTGGGCTTCTAAAAGGTGGTTCTTAAAGACTGACCAGCACTCATGGACTCCTAAGCCCTCAAAAGCAGATTCCCAGGGTACTCTGCTAAATAGCTCCCTGAATAGCTTAAGGTTCCCTCTTTTGAAGTCCAGGGTAGCAACTCTGCTGTCCTTTTTTCTCATTACACTGAAAATTTTAAACTCAACCATTTCATGATCACTGTGGCCAAGACAGCGACCTACCTACCATCACTTCCTCCACAAGCCCTTCTCTATTCACAAATAGCAAGTCTAGGAGGGCATCTTTCCTAGTTGGCTCACTGAGTACCTGTGACAAGAAGTTATCGCCTACAAACTTCAAGAATTTCCGACCTGCTCGTCACAGCAGTATAATATTCCCAGTTGATGTCTGCGGAGTTGAAATCTCCCATAAGGACAAGGGCTACTGATCCAGAAATTTCTCCTTATTGCGTCTAGAGTAACTCACCGGTGCTTACATCCTGGCTGGGCAATCGGTAGTAGACACCCACTACAACATCTCCTTTGTTTTCCATCCACCTAATCCTCACCCAGAGGCTCTCAACCACATCATTACTAACTATAAGGGCTGTACAATCAAACCTCTCCCTTACATACAGTGCGACACAAGTCTTTCTAAAGACATCAAAATGACTACAGAGTGGTCATTCTTCTCAGCTGTTTTCATCACAAATACGGCATGCATGTTCTTTATTAGACTGTTAGATTTGCATCTTCTGCATCCTAAGACAGTTTTTACCAGTTGCTGGAAATGACCCATGTTCTGAGTCAGAGCTCGGAGGAGGCACAAAGCTGAGATAATACTTTAATGTGGGAGTCCTCTTTTACTCCCTGGAGAATGGCTTAAGATCAAAGGTTCCTGATATTGGGTGACTGGAACCAGTTCCTTCTTATATGCATTAGATGGCTGGACTGTATCTGGATTATTATAGCTCCTGGGGCCATGTTCTTCAATACACCTCAAAAAAAGCAGGCTTTGAAACTAAACTGTAGAATGATAAAATAAACTGAATCTACTGAGAGGAAAAGGAAGATCACCCAAGCAGTAGTGTCAGAATCTTGAGATATATGCAAGTTTATGAAGAGCTACTTACTCAGCAACTGGTAGAATTAGTTTTGAGGTAAACTGTTGAAATTTGGTACAATTTGTTGTTAAAAAGCTGCTGATGAATAGAGAGATCAGTTCCAAATCTGACCTCTATGTAAAAAGGGGTTTTAAAAGTGAATTTCTGTTTGTTCAATACATCTATTAGGTTAATTCATTTCCCATATGTAATGTATTTTCCCTGTAAAATAGACATTATTTTTGCAGTCTTCTTTTTTTGGGGAAAAGGTGATCTAGCCGGTCTCATCCCTCATTTATTTGTTTAAAGTCCCTTTAAAACAACCACACACAAAAAACACCAGACAAAAAACCCCCAGGAATCTGTTTACTAGATCTTCAGACAGCACAGAAAACAGGTATATGTGTATTTTATTGTGTTTATAAACAGATATTTGCATCAGACAGAGAAGTATTTACCTTCATTTTGTGGATGTTTTGTTAATCAGAGCTTTCAGAATCCTGTCTGGGTGTGACACCAAACTGTCCAGGGTCTAACATGGACATAGCGGAGCATAAAAAGAAAGAAGAGCAGCTTTTATAGTGATTCAACAACAATAAATACACTTGTAGACACAAATTTGCCCAAAGTCTGTCAAATGAAATTATAACCTCAAAAGATTAAACAAAGTCTCATCTCTCATCAACATGGACATACCTTATCTCAATCTGAGGCCATCACAAGGAATCAAACTCAAACCAGTGAAAAGCCTTTCCTAAAATGCACAGTGTACAAGAAAAAAGAATGGATAGCAAAAAAAAAAGTCAGTGCCCAGAATGGTCTCTCCTAGTGAAGATCCTAAACGAGAGGCGGGCAATTTGCTGCAGAAAGAATTAAAGTGCAAACTTGGTTTACATTTTTGGATCTCCTTCCAGAGAATTGCATTGAAGAGGTCTTTGATCTGTTTTACTCCTGTTGTATTGCTATCTAGTATAAAAAAAACAAAAACAAAAACAACCAACCAACCCCAAATTTGCCACACTTTTTACATTAGCCACACAGGAGGTCAGAACAGAGGGAAAAACCCAACTCCTTCACTATTTGGAAAGTGGCCTAGTGGCAAATGAGATAACAGACATGGAACTGTCATCGTACCACGTGGAGGACGTTCTGGTTGGGATAGTGATGCTGGGAGTCTGTAGGGGTACAACTGCGGGTAAAAATCATGAGTGGTTTATGCACTGACAGCTAGTAATTGAAGTACACAGATCACTCTAATGCATCATTTCATCTACAAGCTGTAGAGTCTTTGATGAGGAGCTTGTTATATATTGCAAATCATCTGAAATTAAAAGTATAGCAAAATTGCTTCACTTTTCCTGTCCCCTTTCACCCAACCCTCCAGCAAAGCCCCGCAAGGACAACACGCTGAACTAAATCTTAAGATGTTAAGAGTATATGTCCTCATTAAAAATACTGCAAAATGCTGCTGTTAAGTGTAGTGGTAATATTGTGACTTGGCAGTTTTAGTGTGATATTGATCAATTTCCATTTCAAACATGATAAACCTGACATGGCCCGTGGTCCCCAAAGATGTTTGGGAAAGAACCTTTTTTTTTTTAAAATTAGAGCATTTAATTGTAACTGATGATGCGTGTCAGCCCTGGTCCCAGGAGGGCTTACAGCTGCAGCTCCAGAACAAATGAGAATTCCCTGCATGACCCTGATGGCTTCTATGCCATGAAATCTTTGTCTTTGTGGTATTGAAGCTAAAAGCAACACACACCTTTTCCAGTCGGATGTTGGAAGCATGTGTATGAATGCTAGATCATGCTGAATAGAAGTAAAGCTTTCTGGGTTAACATTTGCGTATTTTACAAAAAAACCCCACCCCAATGTATATATATCTTAAATAGCAAACAACATTGCAGGTGGTTCAGTAAATCCCCATGTTTAAGCTGCAGTGATGTGTTTTTCACCTCCACCTCTATAGTTTATCACCACTGCTCTCTTTGAATTACACCTGGCAGTAGCAGTAACGGAGACCCCTGCATAGATGGGGTTCCAGGTAGCCAGCAGCATCTTACGATTTTGTTGCGCAGCTGTCTGCGAGAAGGACCACATCCAGGAGCGTTAAAAGTGCTGGTCTCTCTGGTCTCCTGGTCTAGCTTAGTGCTTGCCCCAGTGCTGTCACCCATGGGGTACAGGGAGAGCTGTTTGCCCAAAAGCAACAACAAAGGAAGGAGTGAAGGGCTTGTCTATGGCTGGTTGTTTTTCTAATGTTTCACTGTTTGGCTAACATCAACAAGACTCTGTGTTTGATTGCAACACTGGTAAGGTATTTTATTCCACTCTGATAATAGTGCTATTTTGAGCCTCTGAGCAGCGCTGAGAAACACAAGGAGTTACAGGGACCACATCTCTCTACCATTCCAGCTTTTACTTGTGCTGTCAGAAAAATTGCTGAGTGACTTTGATGCCTTCTGGATAAAATGAAATGGTATAGGTCTTAGCAGGAGAAAGGAGATCTACAGAAGAGGGCTACAGCAGAAATATTTCAGTAGATGGGATGAATATCCTCTTCTGGTCAGCACAGATAGTATTAGGAGTAAATTCTTTGCAGAATTCTTGGCGTTAGCATAGATGCACCAAACAGAGGCCTAATTTAACTCTATCTTAGATAATTTCACTTATATTGTGTGCTGTGGTGTTTAAGACTTTTTACAGCATGAATATAAAACCTAAGCAATGAGACTGTCCTGCATGATTCAGATCAGAGACTTAGTGTTTGAATGATTGAAGAACAACACATCTGCTGATGAACTTTTTTTCCTTCTCTCTTGCTCTTGCAAAACACTCCTGTGCATGGGTAATGGATGTTGTGTGGAGAGAGATTTTTGTGTAGCATAGACAAAAATGTCTTTAAAAAGTTTGTATTGAAGATTGTAAACATGAATCAATAAAAACAGAGTTATCTATAAAGTACAGAAATAGAGAAAACATCTCATTACATAGGAAGAAATTTCTATTCATTCAGACTAGGTGATGGTCTCTCAGAAAGCGAGTTGTTGTTAGATGACAATAACTCATGTACCAACTGTATGGGGGTTTTTGTGCATAAAATGATCTTTCGTTATTTCTTTGTCAGATTTTGATTTTGTTGTTATACCTTTCCACCACTTTGAACAAGATAAATTGTTGTTTTGGCTTATAGGAACTGTGCCACCTCTGTCACCAGAAGAGAAGAATTGAATAAGAGAAGCAACAGGAAAAAATCAATTTGTACACACGGTTCCCTGCCTTTTATGTCTCTGCTAAGGGACAGTTGTACAAAGCAGCGACTGACTTCCACTGTCCCTTTCTAAGCAAGAGACTGAGGAAGTTTCTAGTTTGCTGTGTGGTTAACCACACTGGAAAAGTGGATTTTCTTTTTTTTTTTGTTGCTGAAAGACGCAAAGTTCTTACTCATTTGTGGCAGGGTAAACTAATTTATGATGATGATTTGTTCGGGTGGTTACTTGTGCAGACATATTTTTACGAGGTTATCTTGTGCTGGTTGAATTCAAGCTTTAACGTCTTGAAATGGAAGACTTGTTTTTTACTACAAAGTCTCTGTCAAGAAAAGAAGTTGTCATCAATTAAGAAAGCCTAAGTTTGATATGTCTGGGGAAAGACTGTTCTCGCACAGGAAGCTTTTGAAAACTGTGCCGTGTATCACAGTTATACTGAGACCTGGATTTCCTTGCAAAACCTGTCATACATGTACAAGAAATAAAGTTGTGAAGGACAATTGTAAGGGAATTGATGCCACAGCCCATATTTTAGAATATTGGACTAATACTGTGCCAGGCCAAAGAAATATCAATACAGTAAACAGAAAAAGGAAATATTCATGCTGATGGAATGAAGTATTGATATAAGAAAGGGTGAAAAATTTGCTGTGTCCTATAAATAAAAAAAAATAGTTTTTAGCTGTGAATGTGCACTGGTGTTTGCTTATTTTTTTAGAGATTTTTGAGATTCCTAAAAGCAGTAGTATTGCAACATATGCAGGACTACAATCCTATTTTATTTGCTAATAAATGACTATAAGGAAAATAGATACTCTCTCTAAATTATCTGATTTGGCATGACGATAGACAAACATTGACTGGAAAAAAACCTCTGCTCCTGAAGGAAGGATACTTACACTATATTTATAATCCTCTTTTGAAAAGCTAAGCAGAATTTCAGTTCCATATGTTATTTCAGTTGGAGGGAACTAACCTATGTAAGTTATCAGTAATTCATGGACTTTGGGCTAAGGGTAACTCCCATCGTTAAGGACCTGCCTCTGTGTTTTTATTGGCTTTCAGTGATCAGACTAGGTAAGGACTAATCATCTTTAGAAGCTGAAGAATTTGTACAGCTTGTGGGAAAGATGTGAAGACAAACTCATCAATTAAAAAGAAAAAAAAAATCTTTTTTTTTTTTATCAGTCTCAATGGGATAAATATACCTCTGTCAGCACAATCTCCATCTCCTGCTGTTTTACAAATGTGACTGTATTTGTATACTTTCAGGCAAACCAAGCAAAGCATTATTATGTGGAATAATACATTCAAGTTTTGAACTCTCCAGCATGCTATTCTGGTCTGAAGGACGGTACCTGGAGCAGTGAGACAGCTTTGATTATAAAACTGATTACATACAGAGACTTGGGAAAATTATATAGTGGCCTTACCTGTCACTGGATGGACTGTTGTATGGTGTATTTGCTCTTGGTGAGAATGAAACTAAGGAGCATGATGCTCCAAAAGCCTTGCTGAGTATGTACTTGGGAAGTCTGTGCACTAGAGGTTTGAGGTTGGAAAAGAGAGGTAGTGAAGCACAAGTGGGTGCAGGAGCTACAAACCCACCGAAGGCTTTGCTTGGGCTTCACTGGCGTTAAGGAAAGGGAGCTCTTGCAATTGAATGGCCGGGCAATCGCGTTGTCCTTGGGTCCAGCCGGACCTGCATTCTCCTTTGTCAGTCTTCCTTCTGTATTGGTTTAATAACCAGCTGCATTGTTAATGTGCAAGGACTGGTTGTTTTTTATAAGACACTTTTTTGTTTCTTTTAAACTAGAAAGATGAAAACTACAGAAGCCTACCACGAGATACTAGTAGCTGGTCTAACCAGTTTCAGAGAGACAATGCTCGTTCATCGTTAAGTGCCAGTCATCCCATGGTGGACAAGTGGCTGGAGAGGCAAGAACAGGTAATATATATGTGTATATATATATTACTTTATCAATCTAATCTTTATGCTACTCCAAGCTATTACGAAGAAGTGTATTATTATGTGATATTGGCTCTCTAAGCATGATACAAGCACCAGCAGTATGCTGACTAAATTTGTATGGGATTCCTTCTGCTTCCAAAAAAACTGTATTAAGACTGAAGTGGACGGCTGCAAATTATTTAATTTTTGAGCCATAAACACATTTCTATAGTATGTGGAGTGCTGCTGTTCTTCACAACTCATACCAACAGGGTTATTTTAATTAGAGAGTATTGTTTTGATAAATATTTTGCCATTGAAAGCTAATAATGTTACCACAGAATAGCCAAATGTGGGTCAGTTTTGGCATTGCACTTTTAAATGCTTGTTATTCTTAACATTGTAAAATATGTTAATTATAAATTTGAAGACAGTGTTATCATATTTATTTAGTGTACAGTTATACTGCTTTTGATCTTGGGCTTTTTTGAGACACTGAGTAATTCCAGCTTGATTTTTTTTATTAATAAGATGGTAGTCATAGAGGTTTAAAGGTCTGAAATTAAAATTACCTAGCAGTCACTTTATATGTTTGTACATGTCTGAAATTTTCCAAGAAGTGTCTTCAAATGTATAATGAATATGCATCTTTACTATGGAGACTGGAAATGTAACAGGAAGCCCATATATAGGATAGTGCATACATAGGATTATTACCTCATTTTTCTTCTTTATACAATGTGACAGGAAAACATTGAGTTTTTGCCTTGAACATAAATGTACAAATTTTGTATTTTACAGCAATAGGGCAGAAAACCAGAATTTGCTTTATACAGAGGAGCTTCAAAATGAAATTTGCCATTTGGCAGAGCCCAAGCGTCTTACACTGTGCCTTGCGAATGGAGGGGAAGGTTTAGAGCCCAACACTGGGCTGGTGTCCTGGGACTGGTCTCCTTCACCCCCAAATCCCATACCGATATTTGAAGTCCAGCGTTGCCAAATCCTAGGATATTCCAAACATTCTTTATTCAACTCCATTCTTTGTTAAAAAGGAGCTTAAGTAATATCACGGAGTATAAAAACTTAAAAAAACCCAAATGTGAGCTATTAACTGTTTTTGTATCTTGTAATTAGCTGCAGACTCATTTAAAATTACATGTTTTATGAAAAAAACTTCTGTCTTTGGTCCTTGTATATTTTCCTCTGCACATTTCATGATAGAGGTAGTTCCGTTACTATTTTCCTCTCAAAAGATGTAGAGTTAGTGTGGATGAGTTTAGCTGCTGTCTCTCTATATGCCCGTGTTGAAATAGAAAGATTTGTTGGGCTGTGGGCATCAGTGACGGTTCTGCTTGTTTGATGTTTTTGAGGCATATTTCCATGCGTCATTAGATTTTCACTGTGGCAGTTAATGAAACTGTTGTCTCAGCAAAAGAAGTTGGATTAGGAATCTTAATAGTGATCATCTTATAAAATGTTTGGTACATGAATATTTTAATATGTGGTGTTTTATATTAAGTTTTTTGCTGATTTTGGTCTCTGAACAGCTTAACTGGTTCAATTTATTCACCAGTTAGGTAAATAATTAGGCACTAGTGGTAGTCTGGAAGCTTATTAGTTACCTGAGTTAACTGGTTGAAGTCTGAAATTGCAAATAACATGTTTCTGCTGAGCAAGTTTTCTGCTTTTTGTTTTTCCTTGTTTGTGGTGGTGTTTTTTGAGAGAGAGAGAGAGAGAGAGGGTTTGTTCTTTAAATGTGTTAATGAATCTGCGTGTACCTGGAAGACCAGGATCCTTTTGCGATTTCATATCAGCAGGATAATTAATTAGACCAAAACCTGTTTAACAGGGCATGCACAGGAGAAGAAAACCCGTAGTGAGAGTGGGATGCAGCACAGCTCTGCAGAGGGAGGGAGGGAAGAGCCTGGCAGGGGATGGAGTAGCTGCAGACAGAGATATTCTTCCACTCTTTTTTGGGTTTTAAACTCTAATATCTTTTTCAGTATCCTCTGTGGGCATTTTGTTTCCCACTGGTTAAGCCTTTCACGTCTGTGAAGAAGAAACTCAAGTGACGAGGTTGTTATCTGGCACAATCAATTAATTTAGCAACTTCCAGTCCTGTTTCTGTGTGCTCGACAGAGCTGTGGAGGAGCTGGAGCGGTCTGCGCACCCTGCCTGTACGTGCATAAAAAGTAGCAGACAGCAGGTCTGGCACCAAGGGTAAGGCAGTGACAGTGCCAAGAAACCTCTAGGGCAGGACCTGTTACAGATACCAGGGGTAATAGTAGTCCTGGTCTACCCTGCCTTTACGGCTGTTTAGAGGAGAGAGTAGTAAACATTAGATTCATCTTGCAGCCTCCAGTGGCTTGTTGGAGGAAGGCTCTTCTGGCTTGGCTTGAGCTGCTTCTGCTGAAGCTTGCCTCATCTCTTCCTTTTAAATACAAATTTCCAGGATGGTCTTTGTCAGCTTCTAATATACATGAACATTCACTGGAATTGCGCTTTGAGGAGTGAAGGTGTGATGTGCCAAAGAAGTGCAATTATTTTTGTGTGGACAACACCTCCTTTCCCATGAGCAGTGCTATGGGGCAAATTGTGATTCTGCAGCATCACAGCCTGTTCTGCAGAGGAAACTGGAAGAGACCTTCTTTCTAGGAAATCATTATAGGGTGCTCTGGCAGTGACTAATAAGGGCACAGAAATAGATATGTTCTAGTAGTTGTTAAAGAAATAGTTCTGTAAATTTGTCTAGGTTTTAGTGCCTTAAAATGGAGGAATGCATGAAGCCTGTTAAAATTCCTGGAAGTAATTGCTTTTGCTCCTATCTATTGCACTTTACTATAGCCCTGCTAAATTAGAGTGATACATCAGAGAAATTGAAAAGATTAATTCTGCTTTCTGAGTCCTTTAAGATATTCTGATTGTAGATGCTGTTTAGCTATATCTACCTAAGGATTGTTCCCAGTTCAGTTCCAGAGCCCTCTGGTTGTCCACAGTGCAAATGGTCCGTGTATTTCTCAAGCCCACGAAGTAAGTTATGTGAAACTGTTTGTACCAAAGAATCATTTTGCCCCTATAAAGCCAAAAATCCAAATACAGTTTCAGAATACAGTTAGAAAATTAAAGATTGTATTTTTTACTCTTTCATTCAATTATTTCATTAATTCTCTCCTACAGATTGTCAAATACTAGGAACAAAATTTGCAATCTTTAATTTAATTCTGAAATATCTTAAAAAAAAGAAAAACTTGAGTTTTGTTCTTCACCTTGCCCTCCACAGCACTTTCTTTTCCCCCCACAGCCACCAAACTTTGAGGAATAGTTGAAAAATCTTATTTCCTCTGAAATTTATTCATATATATGGTAATGTCACTTTTATTTGAGAAATCTTTTTTCCTCCAGTTCACCTCAAGACTTGCTTAGACCCTGATCAAATCTGGACCCATGCTGCTTCATACCAGGGAGACATGAAAAGGGGACATATGAAAGAGTTAAACTTTTCACCGATTCCTTCAGTTTAAGTGCAGAGAAAGCTTCTCTTGGGTGGTCATTTTAGTTTCATTAGTCAAATATTGGAACTGGCAGCAATCAAGACACCTTGAACTGAAATAGTATATTCCTTGCTCTGCTGGAGAGGCCTGTTTCGCAGAAGGATTAAGAGGACCCGGCTGTGCTGTGCGCTGGGAAGGAGTGCGAGAGCGGCAGGAGAGGGAAATTCTACAGCTGCCCTGCTTAATTATGAAGCAGGTGATCAGATTAAGTTATCATATTTGATATAAATCAATAAAATAATAAATATAAAGATGAAAATAAATAATAGTATAAATATTGTTATTAAGTTATCAGATTTGCAAATACAATGAGATTGGTTCAATTAAAATGATATACAAATATATATATACGTAACTATTGGACATATAACTGTATTTGTCAGTGCATGAAAGCAGGGTGGGAGATGCAGTAAAATTTCATGGTTATTACTGAAGAACAGGTCTGATTCCTAAAATCCCAGTAGCTTTCTAGTATCTAGCAAGAACCAGAGATAAAAGCAACTCAAATGCATTCTGAAATGGGAAGAGAAGTCGGTTACTACTGCTGTCTTCTTGAGCAGAAATGTGCTGTACGGAACACTTCCCCTAAGTTATTCTTGTTCATGACATATGTCCATAGTAATCTGGTACAGTTTCTCTGGTTTCTTTTTCAACGAGATCAGATGTGCAAGTAGCATATGGTCTTACCTCTCCAGCTGTAGAGTACCTGCCTTCAACTTGTATTTTCAGCAAAATAAGACCTGCTTTTAGTATGATTGAATATACTCTCTTAAAACATTTGGGTGCTATGAATTAGTGCGTTTCGGCACTGTCAGTTGAAAAAAAAATCAGAGCTTCAGAGGTAGGTTGGTGAATTTAAACCACTCATTTCCTGTGGATTCTCATACTCCAGCTTATCCATGTTGTCAAATTTTTCATTCAACAACAAAAACACTGCTTCTGTTTTATGCCTTAACGTAAGAATAGAAGGCAGAAATGCAGCTCATTTAGTTTGTTTAGTTCTGAATATTTCATAGTGGTATAGCTAATGTATGTAAAAATTTTTATTTTCACTAGTGTACCTCTTTCGTGTTTCTCCTTGTCTGACAGACGTATTTTGGCTTTTGTTTCTAGGTTTTATTATGACTGTAACTACAGTGGCAAGGCCTGCAACTTCTGTGTTTCATGGCCTGGAGATATGGAGGCTTGGGGGTTGGAAGCTCTTCTTATCTCAAACTCTGCCCATGTAGAGGTTGAAACTGCAGTAAAAATTATTGTCATTAGTAAGGAGTTGCGCTTAAGATTTGGAAGAAGGATTAGCTAGGCTTCAGTTGGAGGAATAATTTTTAACTGGTTATCCATTACTCTGTACAATGCCAAGACAGAGTCTCATTGCTTTCCTCCTGATCCAAGTGCAGGCACTTTATAATTTGTCTCTTGTGATACCAACCTTAATGAACATAGAACCATGACAGCCTATAAATTATAAAATACAAAGATGGTTTTAAAGCTCGTCATATTCCTTATAAAAAATTTCTGTCACAAAGATAGAGATATGCATATGTTTGAAGCTCTAGGCCTAATGCAGAGGCCTGTCTCTTTTTGGGGGGTCTTCAGTGGATTGTCCCATGTGAAAGGCAAGGGGTGTATGGGTGTAGCCAGGAAGCTATCCAGGGATTGTGAAACCAGGCAGGACTACTCCGAGGCTGATCAAGGGAGGAAAAAATGCTGCCAGCTAGTGACAAGGCCATGGCTCGTGCAGTTTGCTTTTTTCTGCAGGTAGAGCTATGGGACGCAGCCGAGAAAGGCATGGCTTGGCACCTGACTTATTAGTATTAAATATATTAAATATTAAATAATTCTGCCAAGTATTAAATAATGGGCCATAGCTATATAACTGTGGGCAGGTAGAAGCGGTGACGAGTGCATCGGTAGAGGATTCACTTAAGTTTTATGTTAGTCAAAGAGCTGATCCGAAGACCTCAAGGTGCCTCTGCAAGAGTTCAAAGTCTGCCCAGTCCCATATCCACTTGCAAATTCAGCTTTTTTACTGTTTGAGATGGAGTTCTTGGCTGTGGTATCACACTGGCATCCACTTGATGGGGTTGTCAACACCCAAAGTGCTACAGCTGTTTCTTCTTGCTTTTGTACTATGAAGAAGGTGAAAAGCTTGATTTGCCCAAGAATACTTTCTGTTAGCTGCTGCTAAAGGTAATTAGGTATTGACCTCTCCCTTTATTTCTGTATATTGGCAAGATGTTAACTCCTTCAGCTCAGAAACTGAAACACTCAAATGAAATGTAAGCTATAAAGTGCTGGCTTGACCCTCCGCTCAGCAGGAAGAGGGGCAGTTACGTCTCAGCAAGGGCAGCGTTTGCATCTAGCTCTGAGCCAGCCAAACACCCTGTCCGGCTGCCAGAAGAGCACCTTGACATCTTGGAGCCGTTACTAAACACGGGTGTAATAATCTTTTTCTTTTTTTCTTTTCTTTTTCTTTGACTAATCACACCTTTGGAATATTTTTTATACATAATATGGTCAAAATTATTAAATAATCTCTAATAGCCTTTGACTTCCCAAAAGAGTGTAGTGGTATTGGCTATCACTGATTTGTACGTGACCACAATTAAGTGATTATTCTGTAGACTTGTTTCAGTGTTCTCCCTGTGTTGCATTTATTAGTATAATATTAGAAAAAATACTATGCATAGTGAGCTCCAAAATGAGAAACCTGTATTTAGGTGTTTATAATGTAAGTACCTACATAAAAATGTCCAAACTCCTGTTGTGTAGTACTGGAGTGTAGATCTTCATCGAGTCGAGGCATGTGTGCAGTCAGCTGGGTCGCTTCCAGGCTGGACCCCGCTGAGCTGCTTCCAGGGGCTGAGGCTCTGGTGGGTGTTGCGGTGCCCCGTTCCCACAGACACATCTCGATCTGGGAGACTTGCTGGAGCCAGTTCTGTATTACGTGTCAGAATGCTTAAAAAGGGACATGGGAGGGTAAAACAAGCTCTTATGATGGGCATGTAAGTTCTCTATTTCTGTATTTATGATTTCTGCTTTTTAAGGTTAAAATCTTTATCACGTTTTTCTGTAGTGAGAATCAGAATCAGAAGCCTTTTCTAGGTTTAGATCTGACTTTGAACCTAACTGGCTTCAGATCCAGATTTCTAAATCTAAACTTCAATTCCATATTTAAAAGCCGTTTGATTTTTACGTTCCAACTTGGTCTATTTCTGATTTTTATGTAGACTCTAATTCCTACCCCCGAGAAGTGTTGTCATGTCTTCTGAAGTCGGAAGAATCCCTGTGTTCTTCTGTATAAAGCTTAGATATGAATACACTAATACACATATTTATTAAATATTCTCTAAATGTGTGTGTATAACCACAGAAGCAGAAGAAGCCTGAAAGAGAAAGGCTTATCTGTATGCTGAATGCATCAGTATGTACAGAGAATCAAATTTCAAACTACAGTATGTATTAGTTTTAAGAAAATATTAACATGGAATTTAGAAGTCTGTGCACTTTTTTGCAAAATGGACATTCGTGGACATGACCTTAATTGTATATTTTGGAAGGAGATTCTTCTCATTATTTGTCTTGCAGTCATGAACAAATTTGAAGTTGTTTTTCAGTGCTGAGGGTTTCAGTTTTTATAAGGTAGGAGGTTGGAATAAACAGCTTTATTGCTTGGGGACAGCTGTAGTGGGGATGCTTTTATAAACAATGTTTCATGCTGGCATCTATCTTGTTCTCCTTTGAAAAATAATCTGTCATTTCATGCTGTGTATTAAATAGGTGAGACAGTTCGGGGGCTGCAGTCTACTTTCAGTTATATGCTGCTGTGTAGATATGAATTCAGTGGCAGAATGCAGCTCTATATGTGGAGAGGTGATTATAGTCCACAATTTAAAAAAAAATAGAAAAGTCAATTTTACAAAAAACCTCATGGATTTTAAGTGTTACAGAAAAAGACATGCTTCGTGTTCAGATGTATATCCTCACACTCAAAGACTCTCACTCTCAGAGATAGATGTACGCATGCACATAAGTATGCAGATGGACTGGGCTGAAATGTAAAGAATCGTAGAGCCGCCCAGGTTGGAAGGGACCTCGAAAAATCATCTGGTCTAACCTTTTATGGGAAAGGGAGCCTACATGAGACTACCTAGCACTCTGTCCAATCCCATCTTGAAAACCTCCAGTGCTGGGAACTCTACCACGTCCCTGGGGAGGTTGTGCCAGTGAATGGTTGTTCTCACTGTAAAAAAAAAAAATTCTTTCATATATCAAGATGTGACCCCTCCTGGTGCAACTTGTACCTGTAGCCCCTTGTCTTCTCCATGTGGCTCCTTGTGAAGAGACAGCCTCTGTCCTTTTTGTAGCCACTCTTTAAGTAATGGAATACTGTGATGAGGTCCCTCCTGAGCCCTCTCTTCTCCAGGGAGAAAAGACCTAACTCCTTCAGTCTTTCCTCATAAGGCAGGTTCTCCAGCCCTTTAATCATCTTTGTGGCCCTCCTTTGGACCCTTTCCAGTCTGCCTGTGTCTTTCATGAGTTGTGGGGACCAGAACTGGACATGGTACTCCAGGTGCAGCCTGACAAGGACTAGTATCTGCTAGAAGACCTAATCTGTTCTGCAGAACCTTTCTGAAGAGTGTCGGCATGCATGAAGAGCATTTTCAGAGTTGCTAGTAACCATACACTGCTGTTGTCCTGCCCTTTGGGACCAAACTATTTAAATAATCATGTTGTTATGGTAGTTCGTGGTAATAAATCTATGATACCAGGTATATAAGTAATACTCTTTTAAATTACATGGAGGTGCTGTAAGCAGCTTTAAATACTTTATTGCTGTTAGTTTTCTGACTATTTTCTAAATATTTTGCAGGACAGCATTATCTCTGGCTTTTTTGACTGCTGTCTGTCCATGGTAACAGGTCAGATAAGGACATCTGAAAATCCGTTTCTGGGTCTAGAGGAGCGTTTTATCTAAAGGATGTCTCAGTTCTTCCTTTTCTTCTTTTAAGAACTTGTTTTCTTTCTTCATGCTGTGAAAGAGGTTTATCTTGTATGTTCACTTTTTAGTCCAGGAGTATATAAGGTATCCCAACGAGTTGTTTATAACAGAAACACTCTCACTATTTTCATAATGTGCTTGTTGCTGCTACCATGCTGTCCCCCCAAAAGCCCCAGTGGGAACATGGTATGAGTTAGTACTGCGCAGTCCTGCTCGAGGCGGTGATGGCTGCCTGGGTCCCGGGGGCTCCATGCAGCCCTGCCTGCGTGGGTGAGAGCACGGGGACCGTGGGGGCAAGGCGGCCCCGTGACAGCAGAGCGAGTAATACTGAGCAGGAGCCGCAATTACAGCGTGCCAAAGTAATGCAGAAGTGAAATACATTAGTAAAATTAAAATTTGTCCTCATTCCCTCGGTGGGTAATACAGTTAATGAAAATAGATCTAACCAAATTAAGATAATTTATTTCATTAGTTTACAGCACTGTAAAACTTTTCAGGGCAGTACAGCCCTTCTGTACAAACCTGAAATAGATGCGGTTCCACTATTCACTTCAAAGACCACAAAGGTTAAAAGTTTTAAGTGTATTAAAGCAATTCTGTTAATTGTGTCTATAGAGGATTCTCCCTCGCCCTTGGTAAAGTATTCTTAATTTGAAATTCACATTATGCTCGTTCTGCATTCTAGCCTTTTAACCAAAGTGTAAATATGTAAGTGATTACTTGTATCTTTGAGGCTTAAAAAGAAATCCTGCATTTTTGTTTCAGAAGGTGGTACTGGTAGTACATGGTATTGATATTTTACCCTTTTTTCCTTCCATTTTGTGTTGTTCTCATTCTCTCTGCTCTGCCTTTCTCTTCTTCCTGCATACCTGCTTTGTGTTTTACAATACAGATTTCTACAGGACAGCAACCAATTCCTTGGAAAGAAAGAGATGACATCTCTCAATCCCAGCTCCCTAAATCCCCTCTCTGTTTTATTTTCTAGAGTCTTGATGATGTCTTTCTGTCAGAAAGACACCATTCAAAATCAGAAACTTATCCCACATACTGTTTTTTTCCCTGTTCCTTTCAAATTATAAGAAAACCCAAGATTGAGAATTTGCTTGGTTTTGTTGCCAAGCCAAACTTCTATAATTCTGCATTAGAAGTCAGTCTGGCCTTAGCTTAAGCTTCACATTAACTTAATTTTCAGTTAACTTAATTTGCATTTTAGAATTTGCTTGACTTGAAATGGAAAAATAAGTACCTTTTTTTTTTTTTTTTAATAGTCTGGTTTTCTTCCTGGTACAATTTTTCTTCTAAATGGCTAATGTTACTTATTTAAAAGAAATACTTATATTATTAATTTGTAGTGGAAGTTGTAGTCCTTCCTACAATAAAATAGAACAACTTATCCAGACAGCAACATGGATGTGAGGGCTCTTCGCTTTTCACTGTAGTTTTTAGGCGAGCTTCAGGTAAATCACTGCTGAGCCATGCAAGTCAGTTAATTCCAAACAGAAGAGAAATAAAGTCAGAGTGGTTATTTTCAGCAAGGGAAAATGACAGATTTTATCTGAATGGGAAACTTATCTCATTTCTTGAATAACAGCAGGATGATTTTTATACTTTTTTCTTTCTATGAAGTATTAATTATGAGAAAGATGCTTTCAGAAAAGGGCCAGGTTTGTCCTGTTTGTTGTGGAAGTGATGGTTAATTTATCTTCCATTAATGGAAATAGCAAAGGCACTTATTCTTTAAAATCCTGTGTGGACAGGTCACTTTAACGACATGGTTGCACTTTGCTGTAAAGGGAAGTGGTACTGTGTAACTTGGAGTTAATAATTGAGTTATGTGGAAGTGATTTGTCTGGGTTTTTGTTTTATTTTGGGTTTTAAATTTAATCTCGATTTTATTGCTTAAGTACGAGCATTTCGTTATTGAATGTAGTACTCTTTGGCTGTATTAAGTGGTTACTGTAATTTATAGGATACTTTGAGAAATGTCACGATTCCTCATGAAGTGACACAGCAAGATTTAGTGAGTGCAGCAACTGAGTGAATGGAATTACGTAATATGACCTAGTTGATGCGATATACCATAAGATTTTAATTTATTTCATCAGTATAACTGGAAGAGAAAAGAAGATAATAGACCAGCCTTGCCAATTCATTCACTGTCTGATTTGAAAATAAGCCCTTTCTAAATTTATCTTGAAACTACTTGGAGTTGCATATGAAATGGCCAACCTCCACAGTTTCCAGGGCTGGAGAGGGGGCGAGCAGGGAGAATAGGAATTCGGTTGCTTAAGAAATCAGGATGTACGAAAAGTTATTTACTTTTGTATGTGTCACAAGAAAAACAGAAGAAACAACAATCCCTCTCTTCTTTTTAAATTTATTTGATCTGATTTAATAAATAATTAAAAAGTGTTTTCGTGAGACTCAGCAACTAACTGCCAGCTGCCTTGTGGCGCTGATAAGAGCTTTTGCTGAATCGCTATGCCAAAGAAGGAAAACTGATTTCTAACTGATGCGGTTACTCTGGTTGAGGTGGATTCCATACTCAGGATACAGAGAATCAAAACAAATACAGCACAACTAGTGTTTCCATGAGGAAGCAATCGATTGCAAACATGTGAAGCACTAAAAATATTAATGAACTAAAGACTTTCTGTAATGTACTGCTGTAAAGATTTTACTTTAAAAATAAATATTCCTTTTAAGTTTTGATCTCTTGTATGTGATATTTTAAGAATAAAAATTGTTGCCCAGATTCCATATTAAGGTATCACTCACTTTCATGCCAGCTGTATGTGATTACTTTAACTTCATTTGGACTGAACATTTTTATGCTGCTTTTTCCAGCCCAGAGATGACTATTTATGAATTTGAGCAAAATCAGTTGGCTATTATTATTTTAGCATATTTGCCATTTAAAATATTGTTTGTTTTCACAGTTTACTCAACTATTTCCAAAATGGAAAAAAACCCAAAATTATCCTTTAGGCTGTATATTGCAAACATTTTTACAGACTGGAATAAGCACCCGAGGAGTGAGGTATCCAGTGTGAACAAAACCTCTGGTCCTCTTAGTATTTCTTCAGAATACTAGGCAGGAAGCCAGTGTTCAATCACTTTGTATCAAAACTTAATTTCCTCTTCCTTTTGGATACCCTCATTTGTCTTCAAAAGTCTTTACTTTCCTAATGTGTAGGAATTCATGATTGCTTATAATTTCGACTCATTTATCCAAAGCACAGACTAAATTAAATGTCCCAAAAGAAAACGGACATATCTGTGAGCATCTCTATTTAAAATTATTGAAAGTTACATTGAGTATTCCATCATACCATTTTTATTTATCTTGATTTTCTAGGCAATAATTGTTACAACAAAGCACAGATTTCATAAAGCAAGCCTATCAGTATTTCTTCCTTGTAGTTACACTTCGTCACTATAAATAGCTTTCTCTTCATGAAGACTCTTTTAACTCATCCTCTCATCAAAACTGATGGATTTTGCTGGTGATTTGAAGGTCAGTCAAATTGGTCCCTGCAAAAGAAGCATCTTATAATATTATACTTCAGTGGGATAGTGTGTATCACAGCATTCTGGGTAGGTGAAATTAATGGGGCTCAAGGACTCTGCCATTTTTCCCCTAAATTAACAAATGTCAGTCTTACTGAAAAGCTGAAGATTGGGTAGGAGGCACTTCAGCTCCGTACTGGTGTGTCAGGGGACAGCAGAAAATACTGGGATGTAGGCTGGGACATGTGTAGAAAAAACAGAAAGAGATTATTGTATCTGAATCTATGTGAAATTCCTACCTCATTGCAATGCAGTTCCCCGATGACTTTTCTCATTTTACAGCTACATGTGCACGTAAATATAAAAAGAGGCACAGCTGAAGAGAAGTTGTGCCCTCCCATGCCGGGCCCCTGGGGGTTTGAGCGTGCTGGTGTCAGGCACGCTTTGACTTGTCTTACTCGAAAGCCAAACCTCAGAAGCTTGGGGTGAATGCAGAGCAGTGCTTGCATCTGCAGCATGCAGCTATCTGCAGCGTGCAGCTGGGACTCTGTTTCAGGATGGTGGGAGTCATTTCGAAACCGCCTCCCGGGCTGTTTCAGCAGGGCCAACAGCAGCTGCTGAAGCTCTGCTGGCCTGTGCTAGCTGAACGCTGACGGGTGTCCTGGTGAGAAGTGATACCTTTCTGGGTTATCCAAATTCGGAGACTCTACAGAAGACAAAATTTATTTGATTCATGACAGCATCTTTCTGTTTGCCAGTTAACATACAGCAAACTTTCCTGTTCATTTTTATAGTTCAGCATTCTTACTGCTCATCCATATATACATTAGAGTTAAATGAAGAACACGTCCGTACTTGTTTATATACTAGAAATACAGAACACTTCATTAACTGCCCACTTTTAGGAGCAGTATTTTAAAGTGCTGTCACTGATGACATATATATATTTCTGTGTATCTATATGTTTAAATGTATCCGTATATAACTTGTAAAACTTACTTTATGACAAACGCTTTTCTTGTAACTGTGTTTTAAAATACATTCATGTTGTTGAGTTCTCAGTCACTTTCCTGATATTATGATTATCCTGATAACTTCAATCATTGTTTTAGAGGAGAAAGTGCCCAGTGTAAACTTTTGCGTACGAAAAGAGGTAGTAAAGAAGTATAATTTTGTTTTCTTTGAATTTGACTTTAGTTTTTAGCCCCAAAAAGCAGTAGTCTTTTTGGTTATATATCTACAGCTAGCCTGAAATTATGGTGATGGCATAAGACGCTGGGTTCGTTCAATCATGCGTAGCAGCAGCAATTTAATTCATTTAACAGTCTGGAAAATTAGTCTTAAGTAATGTGTTTCAAAAGTACTACTAATAATTATTCATTCCAATCTCTGATTTTAAGAAGATCTTTCAGGAAAGGCTGAACTGCAAGCATATAGGTACTACACATCAGATTCTGAATTTTCAAATCTTGAATTATTTTTCTTTCCCTGTTTTAGTATCAGTAGTCTGAGCTGAGATCGCTTTTAGGTAATTGTGGTGATTGAAATCAAGGAGACCCTAAATAAGATTGGAGGTCAGCAAAGCTATTAGCGTGACAAAGTTTAACAATGCGGAATCTGGGAAGCACAGTCTCGCTTCCATCCGGAGTGAGAAGCTTGAATATTGTTTCAAGAAGGAATGTTTCAGAAATGCTCAAATAACCAGTTCATGCTCAGTCCTGTAGTATTATAAATCTGTAAATGGATTCTGCAAGTCACCTCTCTTATCTCATTTACACAGATAATTTTTTTTTTTTTTTTTCTGAAGACATTAATTTCACAGTGGTGGATAGTTTAATTTTCTTCCCTTCTATTTTAGTAGACTGGTAGTGCGGATATCACCATCTCTGACACGTCATTTTTTCTCTGTACAATACCGTGTATTTTGTGGCTCTAGTGCAGCAGTAGACTGGCCCAGAAATCACAATCTGGGATTATTGTCTTTGTGTATCCTCAAGGAGTAATATTTTAAAGTCACTGCATCTGTTGGTACTTAAGAGCATGATTTTTACTTTTGATTTTTGCCAGTTTTTACCATCTGTGTGTCGGGTTTTTGGCTCCTTGATTTAATTTTTCAGTTTAATTTCTCAGTTGCACTGGGATTTCTTCCTCTTTCTCACACATGCTCTTTTTGACTCATCCATGAACTTACATTAAAAAAAAAAAAAAAAGAAATTATTTACAGCAGTTGCATAGTAAAATTCTTGGCCTTCACAATTTGGATTTTTTTTAATGATATCTTTTTATCGAGTCTCTTCTAGTAAATGCACGTCATTTTTGGAAGTGAAATAACTTTTATTAGACTTTGTTTAAGTTTTAAAAAATTAGTTTGGATTAAATTGAAGCATTTTGGCGGGAAAAGCTAGCTTGGTCACATTAAACACATTCTAGTCTTTCATACTCATTTAGTTTTTAATGCCCAAGAGGGAATAATTTTCTTGAGAAATCTGTGTTATAATCATAAACAGACATAATTCAGTAATTTTCTCATGAAACGCTGGCTGAAGTTTTGGCACTAGTGACTTGAAACTCACACAAGCAGGAACATTTTTGTTTAAATTCCAAGAAAAATACTAATGAAATATATTAAAATAGAAACAGAATATACATACAGTGTGTTACAGACTGTTTTCAATAAAAAGGATGTATCTTCATTAATTGAGTAAATGTCTCATGATTTCAGGCATGTTCTACCATTTCAAGAATGTTCTGATAGAACTTTAGTCATTTTCTCTGCTTATCCCTGAGAAGTTTTTACAAAAAAATTGCATTATGTAAATAAATTCTGGATGTACCAGGGTAACTGTATAGCATATCTATCAAATATTTTGCTTCTGTATGTGTTTGTAAATATAGAAAACTCCACTGCTGCTCTGATCTTTTCCTTTACACATACATTTTGCTTCTCACTTAAAATATAATACATTCCTTAAGGTCAAATTTAATGGCTTTTTGAAAAACAGGCTGGTTTATTTTTAGCCTCTTTCAAATATTTTGTAACTGGGGATTTTAAAGTTTATTTTTACCTTCTGGTGTACTTGCTTACTCATAGCTGATTTTCAAACCAGAATATGGACCTCCTCCTTTTTGATCTTTTTTTTTTTTCTGGTTTGTAATGAATATTTTGCTTAGTGCTGCACAAAACAATGAGTAAGAGGCAGCACTAGCACAGTAAAATACCAGCACTAGCAGGTAAAAACCTGTTCCTTTTTGAATATGTGGCTCCCATAACCTGTAGTACGCTTTCTGTTTGCGTGGGCTGCTTTGAATTATTTTTCTTAACAATGCTGTAGACTATCAAAAGACCAAAAGAAATACTTTGTTCACTTGAGAAAGCATTTTTTGAAAGGAAGCATTGCTGTGAAATTCCGAGGAGTGGAATTGTCATGGTTTAACCCCAGCCGGCAGCTAAGCACCACACAGCTCACTCCCCCTGCAGTGGGATGGGGGAGAGAATTGGAAAAGTGAGAAAACTCATGCATTGAGATAAAGACAGTTTAATAGCAGTAAAGCGAAGTAAACAGTAAAAGCTGTGCGCGCAAGCAAAGCAAAACAAGGAATTCATTCACTACTTCCCATCGGCAGGCAGGCATTCAGCCATCTCCAGGAAAGCAGGGCTTCATCATGTTGTAATGGTGACTTGGGAAGACAAACAACATAACTCCAAACATCCCCCCCGCTTCCTTCTTCTCCCAGTTTTATATGCTGAGCATGATGTCATATGGTGTGGGGTAACCCTCTGGTCAGTTGGGGTCAGCTGTCCCAACTGTGTCCCCTCCCAGCTTCTTGTGCACCCCCAGCCTCCTCGCTGGTGGGGTGGGGTGAGGAGCAGAAAAGGCCTCGACACTGTGTAAGCACTGCTCAGCGGTAACAAAACCATCCCTGTGTTATCAACACAGTTTTCAGCACAAATCCAAAACATAGCCCCATCCTAGCTACTGTGAAGAAAATTAACTCTACCCCAGCCAAAACCAGCACAGAATTAGTTGTCTTCTCTTCTGTCTACATATGCATACAGGTTTTCCTAAATACACTCTAACCATTTTTTTATTACGTTACGAAACTGGGAGAGCATGGTAGTTTTTCACCAAGTGATTTGAGCTTTGGTTCCCACTCGATTCCCATTGTGTTTTGCTGAAAACTTTTTGTTTTGGACAAAGAGGAGTGTTAGTGCCTTATTTTAAATTCTCAGTTGTCACTAAAAAAAACTTACTGGGGTTTTCCAGTTTTACTAATAGAAAATCAAAGACACCCTACTTCAGTGGTACCAGGAATGATTTAAACTCCATTTTTGGAAATTTGAGTTCCAAAATTTTCCCTGCCTCTAAGCATTTTATTACTGCCAGGTTTTAACTTACCAATTTCCTGACAAACATTCTGTTACTGTAAGTAAAGGGGGAAGCCGAGTGAGCAAACCAGTATTCATTTTCCAGTGTACTGTGAGATGTGCACTTTGTGACAACACTGTAATAACATCTATGCAGGAATGGAATGGATTTAGATTTGATAATATGGGATCACGAGGCTGCTGATCATTTCTTTTCCTGTGGCTTGAATCTTAAAAAGTTGTATGTTTTCAGCTGGGAGTACAAATTAAGAATAAAAAGTAGGATGCTTTCACTACTACGGTTTGTTTTCCGTAGGGCTAGTTAGAAAGTGCCAGCGAAAATGATTGCCTTTGCTGTCTTTTTTTCTTGCCTTCCACATGGAAAACAAGTTGGTCTCATATTCTCACAAGATGAGAGCATGTGAGCAGAAGCATGCATGCATTGGTCTTTCCATAGTGTCGGTTTCCTTTGGGCTGAGAGAATTCAAGCAATATTAAGAGAAGGGGATTCGAAGTGCAACAATGAGAGCAATTCATCCATTTCCAGCCGCATCCCTTCTGAACCGGAGCCTTGCTCCTACCTTGAATCTGAACTGACTGTGTAAGTCTAAGGATAACCCATATTTGAATGCCAGGCACTCAGTTGTGCTTTACTATATATTTTAAAAGGCTTGTGGGAAGCTAGATGTAAACTTTCATATTAGATACTTTCCCAGCTGACTGGTACATTGAATTCATTGAGAATAGGAAGGGCTGGTTCAATTCATTTCCATCCCTTGTATCTCAGTCATTTTCTGCAACGACACATAAGGATTGATTACCATAGCAACAGTGTTTTAGCTTGTACTGCTGTGAATGTGGTTAATGATAATAGAATTATCTAGTCATTTTAAATCCTGTTATATTATTAGGTCATCTGAACCATCCTCTTGCTATGTATTGAGTTATTCTCTGTAGCCTATCTTATAGTTCTTTGTCCACACTGCTTTTACGTGTGTTCAGCAGTGGGGATTCTGCTTCTTCCCTTGGGAGACTTTCACAATCTGATGTATCACCCCATTAAGGATTTTCTTCTGATATTTAGCCTCATTTCACCTCCTGTCTCCCAGCTACCTGGATCTGTACCACATGGAAGTTCTATTCTGATCATCTTCTCTATCCAGCATTTGCAATTAATCCTTCTTTTTTACCTGCATCAGAATATAACAGCTCAGTATTTGTGCATTTCAGGATTTTCTTACGGGGAGAAGCAGGTTTCTAAACCCATCATCTTTTCTTCTTCTTGACTACCTCATTTTGATAGGAAAGTGCCTAGCACTCAAATACTATCTAGATGACCTGAACTGCATAGACGAAGAGCTTCCAACTTTCCAGTGCTTAAATACGTTCGCGTCAGCGTGTGCACCACTAGATTGCCGGTTCTTATGTGTGCATCTGTGCTTCGCTCCGTCTGATGTCTATAGTAGTGTGTGGTGAGTGGGAAGATGTAGGTCTTTTGACACAAAGTTCAAGAGGTTCTCCTTAACCCTTGCCACAAGTCAGCAGAAGTAACCTCTCAGGCTGCCCTTCTTGTATGACCAGTCTAAATGTGGATGGGCATAGATATCTCTGCTATCCTCCACATACACATGTTGCACACTTTATTCTCTCTTGTGATTTACTGTGTTTCTAAATCCTTTCTACCTACATTGTTTTTCCACCATGAAGAGAAATGATTTCCAGTCATGTCCAAAGAGACATACAAGTGGAAATGCAGTTGTCCTGCTCTACTTCAGGCATTGCATAGTGCTACATGTAGGTTGGCTAGAGCAGGAACTCATTTAAAACAGGTAAAATAAAGTACTTTTCTGTATAGTGAGGCCTTGGGTTACCTGCAGATATATTACATCATTGTCATACTCTGTCTGCTTTCTCAAAAGTTTTTGTGGATTTGGTAAATAAGACAGAAGATTATTGACATCTTTGCAGTAATCTGTTGTTCCCAGTGCTTACTTATGCTTTTTGACTAGTTTTCTTCATTCATATTTGATGTCATACAGTTGCCCATTTCTTTTGTTTTTATTCACTTACAGTATAAATAAGTAAATGTTACATTAATATTCATCCATACTACCCCAAGAGGGCAGAAGACTGGAAATTGCCATTTGAAATTACTTTTAGAGCTAAATTTGCTGCAAAAATATTTGATGCTGCAGTAAAAAAAAGGTATATTAAATCTACCTCAGTATTATCATTGACTAATTCTTTGATTTGTGGTGATTTTTGCTGAGGTTTTTTTGAGAGGTGGCACTACTTTTTCCAAGATTCTTCCCTTTGAGGCTTAGACTAGATTGCATTTCTCAGAATGCATTATCTTACATTTATTCAAGTTTCAATTTCCTCAGTCACCAGGCTTCTCAGTCCACCAGTGTGATATATGTATCTGGAAAGTCTCGCAAAGCTCATTGATCATGTTTTAAAAGATTGTTTTAAACCTAAGTTGTATTTCACTGGCAAATTTCATCACTTTATTTTTAACTTGCTCTTCCAGATTATTAATTCTTTAGGTAACTTTATCTTGCTGTCAGTCCCTTAGGAAATTATTAGCTTTTCTTTTTTAAAGATTGTTTTAATGTTCTTTTGTTTCTGTATGTATATACACTCTCGTTCTTTCTCTCTGTTTGTTATTGCCTTCAACCTGGTTATATGTAAGGAGAGAAAGACAAGTGCATTTCATTAATTTTATGGATTTCTCTTGCCTACGCTGTCTAGAATACGTGTGCAAGATATTTCTTTAAGTTTCGTTGTTCTTTTCTTTTTAAACTAAACTGCAAAAAGTTATAACTATTAATATTAAGGAACTGTTCTGAGCCTGTAAGTAGCTGAGGACAGACCACAAAAAAAGAGTGGGGAGCCTGCTGATTTTAGTAAATGAAAATTCACAGATTTTAAACTCATCTGTTTGTTTCTCCCCATATTTTCTTCAAATCATATTGTTCTGTGAGAACACCAAGAGCTTTATTAATTTCAGAGAGAAACCATAGCCTTTGTGACAGAATTTTCTTTTTTTTTTAAACTGGCCTCACCTTTATACTGAATTGGTTCTTAATTATAAAATATAGTGACCTTTATCTTACTTCAAAGGTTCACTCTCTAGTCTCTTCAAGATTTGAGTTCTGTGACGATAAAGCAGATGATTTTCTCCTTCCCATCTAGACAGGAGTATTGTTAGGCCAGTACTGTCCTTTCTCAAATTTGCTGCCATTTGAGGAAGTACAAAATACACTCCAGTCCTAATGACATCAGACGTAACTTCCCAAGGACGAGCGAATAGCCGGTTGGTGAATTACTTGAGTTGTCTATTATAGCAGCTCTTGCACTGTCCTCTGAAATAGCCAAAGCTGGCCATAACAACATACTAGAGTAGCCCAGCTAGTTAGTCTGAAAATTGATGTATTCTGTGAAACTGGAAGGTGGAAGTGCCTGAAGATCCTGCCCAGGGACGCAGTGGAAGAAGTGCTCAGTGCAGTTTGATTTCTGAAGTTGCTTCTTTCTGAAACCCCAACATTTCCTTGTTCTTCAAGTTTCTTCAAGCTTTTCTTTCATAGATTGAAATAAAAAGCTTCAGGATCGTAGGATAATAGTGCTTGCTTTCCCCTGGTTTCCTAAAAGCAGGTTTTTTCCAGTTTCAGAAAATTGGTGTGAAGAGTTAAAGTAAAATAAACATTTCTTCAAGGAGGCCTTAGACTGGACTAGCTTCATTGACTGGCTCGTCTGAGATTTGAATGTGGTTTATGAGAAACAGATAACAAGTTCCTGTACATTTGGAAACCTTCAACTCAGCTTTAGCTAGTTTGTAACTGATTAAGCGGCAACTAAAGAAACCTTACGTCAAAATCGGAATGTTTAAATTTGGGATTTAACAGTGTCTACCTCCTTTTAATCCTAATTGACACAAGTTGTTCTGGTTCCTTATCGAATTTTGTTCCCAAAAATGCTACTGTTAACCTTAAAAGAGTGTTTATGTAGACATCCATGTATAAAGTGCAATGACTTTTTGAGGAAGAGAGGTATTTGGGCACATGCCTGTCTAATGTGTATGCGACTTCCATGCTTTCACCTTTTTTTTGGGGGTGGAATGGATGAAGAGGAATTCAACCACAAAATGTGTGGGGTTTTTTCCTTCTGTTTATGCATCTTCGCTTTTAATGAACTTGGGAAATAGCACCTAAAAGGTTGTGCCTCTGTCTTAATTTGGTCTCATCTAAGGTAGATGGTGAAATTTGAGTGATTTGTGTGAAGTTGTTTAGATAACTATTTATGTCGTGACAAATGAAGTTCTGCTGTGGATTAGAAACTGGCAGAGAGAAGAACAAATTTTGGAAGATAGGTCAGCAATATACAAAGGCCAGAGGGATTTATTCCTGGAAAGCCTGCTTGTTTTGAAGAGGGGGAGTGCTGAGATGGCAGCTTTAGTGCACAAGACACAATTAGTTGAAAATAGGTAGGGTTTTGAAGGAGGCAATAGAAGAGGGATGAGATTGGACACAGAACAGTGCAAGGTACTGAACGTTGAAAAGAATGCCGTGAGCTGTATGCGAAACTGCAGATGAACGATATCCTTTCAAACAACAGTCTGAGACCACAGCGTTAGAAGCATTTTAAGTCATCTCTGTTGCTGAAAGAAGCAGTCTTGGCCATGCTTTGCTTCCTCCCTTGTGCCTCCCTAAGCTTTTATGAGACTGTTAATTAGACTGAACTGGACCAGCCTGGGAAACGTAACCAATTAAAATTGTTTTTATTAAACATTAATTTTAATTTAGATCTTCTGTGTAATGATGCAAATGCGTGAATAAGCAGAAAGGAGAAGGTGGACAGAGGGATCTAGTGATGAACATGACCATCTGGGGAGGGGAAAAGATGGGACTGCCTCTTTCAACAGACCACGTCTGTGGTTTGCGGTGGCCTTGCAGGATAATGAAATGCCAGGCTGAGATGTTACTATGGGCAAAACAATGGAAATACAACTGCTTGGAAAAACTGCACCTCCATCACATGTGCTGAGTTCAGTCCCTACTGCTCTGACTTGGGGCGAAAAAAAAAGAAGGGAAAGAATCAGAAAATAAGCTAAGGTCTCTACCTGAGAGTAAGTTTTGAAAAATTAATTATATTGAGAAGCTGGTACCTGTTCTGGTACAACAAATGGCACTAAATGAGTTATTTTTTGAAACGCCTTCCTTTTTGTATAACTTAGAGTTAATTTGCAGAGTGCTTCTGGAGCTGTGGTTCTAGCACTTGTGTGAAGTCCTACACTTTGTTCCTCGGTACATTTTAGACAAGAGGTCGTCTTTGGTGTCCCTGGATAGCTTAGTGAGGTGGTGGGGATGATGCAGTTTGGCTGTTGATGATGTTTCATCCCATGTCGTGTAAGAGTTTTGCATGACAGTGAGTGGTGTGTGCATGCTGGTGCGGGCTTGGGACCAAACCACTCCAAGGGAATCGGTGCTTTCCCCAGCATCTCTCCAGCCACCAGCCTCCTTTTGTGGGGGCCAGGGGTGATGGGGCCTGTGGTGCTGTTTGTTGATCTGAATGGGGAATGACTTTACTGTCTGCAGTGAGGAGTGTAGATGGTTTTTTTTGATGTTTTCAGAAATTTGCTTAGTGCTATTTTATTTTTAAAGTGTCATTTTAGCTTCTGTCCTTTTTGGTTCACTTCAGGAATACATGTGAGTATTTTACATTTTTCTGAAAGTAAGGCTTTGGCTATTTCAGAGAGATCACCCAAAACTGAAAGCACCTAAGACTGGAGAGGAACCTCAAGAATATGGAAAGAAATCTTCTGTGCCTCAGTTTCCTCAAATAAAGAATTTGGAGAATAACTTTTGATCTTCTTCTTGAGGGTGCAGTGAAGCTAAAACCATTATTGTCCATGAAGTGCTTTGCTGCGCTGTGCTGAAGGGCACTACAGAGTACTATTTATTTTAAATTTGATTTAATGCTTTTGATTAAAAAATTAATAAAATTGTCATAGACCAGATTGTAACCCTGTGGGCACTTGGAATGGAGCATTCGTAACTGAAGCATTTACTGAGAAGTTTAAAATTGTTTTTCATGTTGACTTCAGCAAAACAAATTGAGCAAAGAACAATGAAAAATGCTATAGTATTTTCTGTTATTAAAATGGTGAATTTGTTTGGTGCCTAAGGTAAAATCCATGTTGTGCAAAAGACCAAAAAAGAAAATGCTACGGCATAATGGGAAAACTCAATTGAAGCAATTTTAGTGGAGTTTCTCAGTGAAGGATGAGGTGAAAAGCAAAAAGTGGCATGCAACTGTGCAATTTGGCAAAAGAGAAGTGAAAGATAAAACTGCAAAATAGTAAAATCTCATCACTCAAACTTTGCACAGGAGCCGAGAGCAGGCTTGGGTGCCTTGTGCCTCTGCGGCAAGGCCAGATGCCCTGCATTGCTGTCGCGGTGCTGGGGCTCCCTTGGGGGTCTTCCTCTCTTGGGACTTGGGGCTGGGACATTGCCTGGTTTTGTTCTTTTAGGGGAGGAAGAGCAGAAACAGGAAGAATTAACTTTAAGCTATGCAAGTTAAGGATCCCTTAGCTCAGGTGTGTTTGTCCATCTACATGGTGTGTAACACAAAAGACCTTTAAAACAGATATGTAGGTATTTTTTCTTTCCAGCAGTAGGAGTTTAAATCAAGAAAGTCATAAATTGAAGCTGTATGTTAGCAAATCCTAGCAAATGAGAACCGAAGATAAATCACTGTCTGAATGAGAGGAGACCCATGTACTTTTCTTAAGCAAGATGATAAAATAGTATAATTTTGTTTTTCTAATTCTTTGGGTGAAATTAACAGGATGATTTTTAGTAACACAAACCCCAAACCTTTGAAAGTTATGTTTCCTAAATGAGATGAAATTCAAAGTTAAAGAATAGATGCTAACTTTACACTCCCACCAACGTAGAGACTTTTACCTTCTTGGAAAACAGATATTTTAATTAAATATTAAATTAAATTTTTAAAAAACCAAGTCTTCAATAAGCTTTCTGATGTCATCTCTAAGCAGTCCTGAGCTATGCTGAGAAAAATATCCAGAATTGAATTTTGTTATTAAGATGCCTGTGTGAGTAAAATGATGTTTTGTGTGACGGAGAACAGAGTGCTATACTTTTAGCTTGCTTCTAAATTGACTCTTACGTTCAGTACTCGAGGGGATCGAACTGTTCTGTACTTGGCTGAAGCTAGTGAAATCCTTGTGTGCTGATACAGATCTGCAAATCAAGCAACAAGGGACTATTTCAGATTAAAAAAGAAAAAAGAAATGAATAAGGATAAAAGAGCTATGAGACCTGTTTGAAAATTGCCTAATGACAAATTCAAGTTGCTAAATAAGAAATGCTTTTTGTATCTTAAAAAAGAAAAAAATCCTCAGAAGGATGAAAATCACGGTCTTTGAAAAGGTGAGGTGAATAATAATATATTCAGGAGCATTACAGGGAAAATGTGAAGTGATTTATGCAGAATTTTCTCCTTTCCTTTGTCTCAATATCAAGGGGAAACTATGTGACTCATCTATAATACATCTCTGCAGAAGTCTTTCAGATCTCTAAACTTACAGGTGGAGGCATGTACATTTGGTTTTCTGCAGGAGAAAAAAAGTGTGTGTCCCAATTTCATGTATCCATTGTCATTTCTTCAGCTTTTAAAAATCATGCAGGCCTTAATGACTTCTTTTTTTTTTAGTGTCTATATACAGAATAAGCTAACTTGTTAGATTAGAGGAAAAAGTATTTAAAATTCTGTTGTTCTACACTAGTTACAAGCAGGTGAACTCAGTGTGGGTCTATTTATAGGAGAACTAATGGATGTGCCTAACTTGACCTACTTTAGTCTACTCAACAGAAAAACCAAACATGCTGTAGTTGTACCACTGCTGTGTAATTTATTTTTTTCTTTGCTTAAGAACAAAATAATGTCTTTGCTGTTGTGGCCTTCTAAATACATATGTATATTTAGAAGCACATTTATTTATTTATTTATTTCCTGGATGCCATAGTAACCCTCCATGTTAGAAGTATATTGTGGGTTTTTTCCCCCTTCCATAAACATCGACTTCTCCATATCAAATGAATGTTAGTTTTTTGTTCTTTTCTGGTCCTGAAATCCTGGATCTGTATAACCTGGAATTGTGGAGTAGGAAGAACTCAAGTTCTTAAAGAAAACTAGACTTCGTTTTCGAAAAATCACTCCTGTTGTGAAATAATTCAAGTAAAGCGTCTTCTACCAATGCAGGGGCAATTTTCTCTATATATGTAGGTATTATATGACTTAACCAAGGGTGGTGGTGGTATATAGATGCATATGTATGTATCAGCTAACACGATGAAAGGGAAAATAAATGATATATGAAGTCATCAACCAGAAGTGTGCTTGTTACGTGGCAAGTGCCACACTCATGTTGGCTCACCATGTGGGGATGTCTCTGTAGTTGAGGTAGTTCCTGCATTGTTCGAGGTAAATGGTAAAAGAGCCCGCACAAAACCAGGCCTGGCCTTTGGGCTAAACTTTGCAGGGGAATTTGATTATACATTGACCTATAATTGTAGCCTTGTTTCAAATAAAGCTGATAACTATTTCCATTAAAAATATTTCCCATGACTCTGACATCAAAGTATGACTTTGAATCTGTATATAATATGAACCCTAATATTTGTTTTAGACTGGCAGATCCTGGTGGTCTATAAGTCAGTCTGTGAATCATATAACAAGAGTATAAAATTTCAGAGATTTGCACATGGAAATAGGCTGCAGATAAGCCTTATTTAAAACAAACAAAGAGCATAGACTACTGCCTGTGAAACAGATATGTTTTGGATCCTGAGGAAAAACAGAAAGCAGAATAAAAACTGTAACTAGGCAGTCACACAAAATGAACCCATTTTATTTTTAAGGCAACAATCAATTTGAGGTAATTTGATCTAGTTGTACATGGGTCTAGGAGATGAGTGCTTCTCTTTGTAATACAATGGACACATCTATAATTTGTTATTGATCAGATCTTCAGAAAGCTCTTTAGATGCTTTGGTTAATACTGAAAGTGTGGCATTCCATGCTTTATATATTTCAAATATTTAGCACGAGAGGTTAGTACTTTCTTGTTGCATCTAATCTTTTAGTTGACTTTCTAGCATTGCATTGCTTTTTAAAAACTCATTTTAGTGGATTCCCCGACAGGCGGCACTGTTGGTGCTGGAATGCCCTGTCCGGTCATGCCAAACCCTTTCTGACTATTCCTGTTAGCGGTGGTTGGTTTTGCTTATAGGTCACTCTGTAAGTGAACTGTCTCACAAATTCATTATGTGATGAAATGTCTTGAGTTTTGTAATCCTTCAGATACTTCGCATCTAATACAATGTTTAAAAACTAGGTTACGGACTGCAAGCGTTACCAGTTAATAAGAAAAGGAAGAGGTGAAGCTCATCTGGTATCTTTGAGCAGGAAGAGGCATTTTGCGGCTCAGCATCCTAAGCTGCTGCTGGGACAATTAAGATCCATTTTAATATTACTGCTTTTCGAAGTGTCATATCCAAGTGTCTTATCTTTATTTGTCTTTGCAAACATGGAGTATTATCCCCAACATATTAATAGAGAAATGCACTTTTAAGTGATTTTTGCCACTATTATATAGCAGGTCAGTGTAGGAATTTAGAAAGGACCCAATGTTGTCTTCATCTTAAGTCTCTCTTTGATATAAGAAATAGATCACCAAGGTGTTATCAGGTTCAATTTGGCAACAATTTACCCATTTGTCAATGAACCAAAATTTAGGGCACTGAGTTATCATCATTATAATATTTTCTAATATACTGTGAGTATTATGGTGATGCATATTATTTGTGGACTTAGAGCTGTTGCAAAATGGCTGACCGTGAAATAGTTGTTGTGCTACAATAACAGTTGAGTCTTCTTTAAAATGTCCCTTCAATATGATTTGGTGGGAACAGCTACATATTTTCTTTATCCATTTGATACTTGCCATCTGTAGAGGAACCTTGATGTATGGATTTGTTACGGTAGCTATCAGTTTACAGCACACCTCCTCCCTCTGCCTCCCACCTTGGACTGTCAGTAGCCCTGGAGAAGTCACTGAAACGGTCTGGAGTGGGATGCCCTCAGCCTGGGGAGAACAAATGTTGTAGTTTTCACTCAAACAGCGAATACAGTCTATGAAATATGATCACAGTTCACATTGTGAAATGCTTGAGAATCAGCATTGCTTTAGACATTATTATGGTTTTCTTTCTCTATCAGATCCCATTTTGTGCTGTTTCCCTTGTGTGGGGTTGCTGAGTTGCTTAAGTATTTGCAATTCTTTTTCTTCTTTTTTTTCTTTTTTTCCCCTCAATATTCTTTCTCTGCTGGTAAGCATAGACCATTTGGCTACATTAATTAACAAGCATGTTCGTTCAACAGCAAAAAACCCCTTTGAGTTTCAATGCATTTCATGCTGTTTGTTGGCAAGCTACCACTGTAAGGTCAAGTCCGAGATTTTCTTTACTGTAAAGAAGCAGAACCAGCAAAATGTCTCAAGTTAAATTCACTAGCAAGAAAACCTTTTGTCTAACCTACTGAAACTCTTAAAAGGCTCTCATACTTTTTAGTGCTGTCTGCAGTGCCTACTGTAAAAAAGAATTAACTGCAACATCATCTAGTAAAAAGCTTTTTTAGTGGAAGCTCCATTAAATGGCCGAGCAGTATTTGTGTTGTGCTCCTGCTGTTAGCCTGGCTAGCTGTGTGATAGAGGTGCGTGCCACCAAATTGTTACAGAACATATGTGTGTGATTTCAGTGACATATCACAGGTTGTTGAGCCCCTAAAGACTATGGACTTCAGTAAACTTCTAAACTAATACACGCTACAAAATAATCGAGATACTATAGGGCTTGCTCGGTTTTTATCAGTATTACACGGTTTTTAATATATGTTTTAAGAAGAGTCATTAGGCATGAAAAAATGGTTGTCAAAATTGAATGAAGTGTTGTATAGGTTTGTCAAAGGAAGGTTGTATCAAATTATATTCATTAGCTATCTGGTGTTCTGCTTTTTGGACAATAGGAAATCAAATGTATCTTTCTTTACGTCTGTAAAAACATTTCCTTTCAAGGTGCTTCACAACAGAAACAGTGCCATCATGAAGCCAACCAGTTTTAAGGCTCAGTTGATCAGTTTATTAAATGGGAAATTAGAGATGATTGCCTGTGATAGCAGGGGATGAATTTGATATTCATCAGAGACCTCGGAAATCCCTCCCATTGTGCACTCCTCTGTGCATCCTATATGATGTCTATTCACTGATTTGACTGAGCAAGGCAAATTTCATTTTAAAACAGTGAGGTGTACAGAAACTATATGAATGTTGCCATTTCCAATTGTGGGATGACCATTCTGCACAAGGATGTGAATAACATAGGGATGACTGAGATGTAAGGAGAACATTAACTCATATATATATATATATATCTGTCTCTAAAAGATTTAATAATTTTTTGTGGTTTTTTGGTTTAAGTGGGTGATGATTTAAGGTAAGGTTTCTCTCTCCCCTCTCCCTGGATTACTGATAAAAGCAGTGGACCTGGTATAAGACTGATGTGGATTACACAAAGCTCTCATCTAATTATTTGTGCATATATATGTGTTCAAGAGGGAGAAACCCTATTTTTTTTGTTCAATAACTTTTGGTTTTTCCCCATGTGATCTTTGTAACTGCTTTTCAGATTTGATTGAAAATTGCCATTCTCTGGAGATTTGGCCGGTTAATCAAGAAGTGAGAACATTAGCACAAAAGCCTGATGCTGGTATATTTGTGCTAGTTAAGACACAGGAAAATAGGTCCCCTAGGAGCTGTTTCCTATCAAGTCTGATCATACAGAGAGAGAGAACCTACTTTATGTTGCAAAGACCAAACAAACACTTATAAAACAGGGCTGCCAGGAGACTAATAGCAAATACAGTCTCTTCTTCTGTAATCATTACAGAGAAGTGCAAGAGAATGCAAGGGGAAAGATGAAGGGAAGGGTATATTTTAATAACATAAGCATTGTTTTTGTTGTGTCCTGGCTGGGGAAAAAACCACTGGTGTGCAGTCTTTCAGGAGCTTTTTGTTATTGACAATGTGTCCTCTGCAGTAAAATCTAAAGTACCTGTTGGACTTTATATACTGTTCCTTTCTGTTTGGTATTTACAGTATTTTCACTCACAACGCTAAAATTTAAAAAAATTAAATGCTAGTAAAGAAACAAGCTTGAATTCTTCTTCCAAAACACAGAGGCTGTGTATTGACAGGCTTTTATTCGCAGAGGGGTGTATGTGTGATACATTTGTCACATGTTGCTCACACCGGTAGCTCTGCCTGTTTACCACAATGGTTGCAATTGCTTGCCATTTCAAGACCCGGCTTTCTGTTGCTGCTGCTAGTAAAAATGCTGAAAGTGTTGTATAATGAGAACATCCACCCCGTGCAAAAATACTTTGCTGCAGTTACTCTGCAGGCTAGTAAGAATACAAAACAGGTGTAATTATGTTTTAAAAGACGGTTCCTTTTTATGGCTCTTGTGTACCCGTGTCAGCCCGTCTTTCTGCTGAGGGTGGATCTCTTGTTCAGTTAACAACTTCACAAGTCAGAAAAAAATTTGGTTTGTGTGCAATGCAAACAGGTTTACTGCAATTTACAGCTAAATTTCCCAGACTTCCTCTTTTCACTGAATACATCAAATCTCGGAGTGGTTGAACGTGCTTTCCCAGGTGAGGGCTCTGTGGTGGGGCTGAGCTGGCTGCGATGCCGACTTGTGCTTGCTGCGGGATGGGGCCAGGCATGGATGCTGAGCATTGGTACCCTGGCTGTCTTGGCTTTCCGTAATCCCCTTCCCGGCACTCAGACAAGGTGGAGGATTAAGCTTTCTAAATTGAGTGTAAGTTAACAGCAAAGTCAGGGCAGGAGGGTGCAGGTTTGCGAGGGGGAGCCTGTAGTTGGTGTTGGAGGTGCAGGGAGAGACACAAGAGGAATGAATTTAACACTGGGGGTTCCAGAAGTGAACGAGGAAAACCTGCAGAAGGGAGGTCAGCAGTGAAACCTTAGCACAGCTCTATGCACACATGTATTACAATAAACTTTACTTGTGGCTTCCCTTTCTTTGATGTTAATTTGGATTTACTCAGTGCAGAAGGTAGTAGCCGTTTACACAAGAAGTGACCAGTCAGTTTTTTCTCTTGTGTTGGTCAGTGGAGCAGACCTTGCCGTGGAGTGTTCAAGTCATTTGAAAGCAGAGTTACTCTCTTTCATACAACCATTATCACTAAAGTACCCAATCACTTTCTGAACAATAATGAAATAATTATTATATCCCTCTGAATTGAAAAAACCCACCCAAGCCAAACACCTTTACTCCCATTTTTTTCAGTTATTGGTAGAATGGAGATGTTGCTATTGAATTTGAGAGATGGGATTAAGTGTTCAGAGAAGAGAGATTTATACATAACCCTTACATGCCTTCAGAGCCCATTTCCCATTGTGTCTGGCTGAAGTCGATTGTAACCAGCACTTTCTCAGACCAGGCACCTAGAAATAAAGAGTGCACAAATGAAACTTGTAGGAATTTAAGTGACTGCACTAACTTTATTCAGACTCCCTGGCTGCTATTGAGTTTTCTGCAGGTATTCATCAAAAGACAAGGGAATGTGAAGAAGTTCTGCTTATGTTTTGGGGGGGGGTTCATTAGAACAGTGTTTTGAACAGCAGAGATGAGTGGGGAAGTGCTTCTTTGAAGATGAAGTAGTGACTGGTAGTAGTTGTGGATTAATCAGAGGCAGGAGCTGATATTTTGGTAATGAAAGATAAAATGTCCAGTAAGATAGGGAAGGCATGGCTGGTTTTGAGCTTTGGAAATGACACAAGGCAGCCTTCACTCAGAAATAATCTGAGAAAATGTAATTAAAGGGACTATTTGGGTTCATATATATTGAATAAGGTTCTGTTGGCAAGCGTACGCTAACATTTCTTAACTCTGAGGATTTTGTAGTCCTAAGAGGTGATAGGGAAATTTTCTTCAAAATTACAAAAAAAATGGGCAACTTTCATATGTATTTAACACTGTGCAGGTGAACTTATAGGCAGAACTGCTAGCGCTAACAGTCCATTTTGAGCAGTTAAGATAATTTTTCAGTTTTTGAGTCATTAATTTTGTTACAGAACTTAGCACAGTAATGATTTTTTTTTCTATTTTTAGAACAACGGCAATTTAAAAAAAATTTTTGCAAAAATCTGTGACTGTGTACCTGTGCACAAACTTAACTCTTACAAGACACAGGAATTTTGGACAGGTTCATTTAAAAATAAGAATAATTCTTTGAAATCCCTAATTCTCTTAACCTAACTAAAACAAGTTTCAAGAAGCTTCCTCTCTGTTTGATGCCGTTGTTCAAAGTTGTCATGATATTGTTTAATCTCCGTATTAGTAGCCTAAATACATGACAGGTGGCATGGATGCTTTATGGAAAGTTACATCCATGTCTGGTGGCACAGCAAGGCCCAGGAGAGAAGCCCTGGCTGAGTCATCTCAGCAAAAGGGAATTGGGGGAATTTTACACTGAACACATCAGTATATGTAGAAGTGCATTGGAAGAGGTGCTTTAAATTTTCCTCCCTGCTGTAAAAATGAAATGATCTTTTAATTACTCGATTTCAATTTTGGAAAAAAATTATCATTCTGTCTTTCGTGGCTGTACACGAAAAGCTGTATCTTTTGATATAGCAGAATGGGTGGTGTTATAGAGAGAAAAGAAACCTTACAAGTTTGGGAGTTTGCTCAAATCAGTTATTTCTGAGAAATATCTGCAATAATATCCGTCTGGGTTCTTGGAAACTTTCTTGCTCTTCTAAATGTCCTTTTCCTCGTTTTACCTCATGATAGCACATCCAGGTGGAATTTGCCTTTCAGAAGAGAACTACTTTCCAAATAAAGAAATAATTGCTTGATGTAGAGATTTTCACAGCTAGTTACTTTTCTTAGTAAATCAGAATTTTAAGTCAAATCCCTCTGCAGGTGTCCAATTTTTCTCTCCATTCACTTCAATGTAAATCAAAATCTGTGTTATTTTGAGAAGAAAAGAGAGCCTGATTACTGTAATATTAAAGATTTTTAAAAGGATGCATCATACATCTGTTGATTATGGCAGTAGTACTTTTCGTTAAGGTTGCGATTCCTCCTCTAAGCACCTATTTACAGGCACATGCATGTTTTTGATACAGATCTGTCTGCTGTCCGGGAAAAGCCAGACACAGGCGTGTGGGAGCTGCTGTTTCTTAATTGCTTGGATAACTGACAGTGAGTCTGGTTCCAAAACTTGCTGTGTTTATAATTCTTGATAGAAAAGGCACAAAAAGTAGATGTGATGGTGCCAAATAGCATCTGTTTTACACAGCTTTTGGTTTGCAGTTTCTGATGTGTTATATCCTAATACTAAAAGATACGGTACAGGCAGGAGGCAAGTAAGTTGGCTGTTGCCTTCGTCCTGGCTGCGCTCGGGGTCAGGCAGGGGGATGCTCCTTAAGGAGGCTTAAGTGTGAGCTGACATTAGGAGGCTCTGGGAACGAGAGCAAAGATACTATCAGGGCTGGGAAGTGGTGGAAAGAAGGATTTCCACAAGGATTTAGCTCGAGTCTGGTATGGCGGGCTGTATCCCAGGAGGGCACTGAAAGTGGGTCTATCAAGAGCAAGTCCGAAGGACTGCTGCAAAGACTGAGTGGGGCAAGGGGAGTTTTGTTTACAGACTTACTTTATACTAGTCAAGGGAAAAACTTGTGGGGCTGAAAGATGATAAAGTGTAGGACCCAGGTGGTACTAGATGAACGATGCTTACATTGTACATATATAGATGTCTGCTAAAATGACACAACATGAAGCCAGACAGTTATTTGTTAGCAGAGGCATATCTACTAATAGGTAGGATGTTATTTCAGTCTCTTCTTACATGTGCATATACTTATTGTAAGTTTGCTTGAAAAGACCACACATGGAAAATTGCCCAAAACATTGTATTAACAAAGTCACATTCATTTGTGATGGCCTTTTATCATAGCTGAGATTCAAAATTGTGTTTCATCAGCAACTCTGATTTTACACTTGCAGATAGTAGCTTCAGTGCAATATAGATACTTACGTAGTTTTCTGCAATCACCAGTGTCCCTAACTTCAAAACAAGAAACCCATGGCAACAGTGATCTGCAAGATGTTGTATGAAACAAGGTGGAACGTTTCTTTTTAATGTGAAACAACTCCAAATGTTCTGATTTTCCTATATATACTTTTTTGCATGTAACTTCAGAATTGTTGTGGAGATTTGAATATTTTTTTATTTTTAAACTTTATGCAGTGGTACGTATAGAACTTCAGCTGAAATCAGTAAGTATAGAAATGTAAACACTAGGTTCTGTGATATTTATGAATTATATGGATTATTCTTTATATTGGGTTTATTAGCAACTTTTACTATATGGAAAATATTTTATTTTGAGTTCTTGTTTACATTCATAATGCAGTTCTAGGCAGGTTCAAGATGCTGGTTAACCTTTGAAATGTATTACTTGCCTAGTGCTTAACAGAGATAGATGACGAAGAAGTGCGTATTAAAGCCTCTCAAAACACAGAATCATCAATCTTCAAGTAGCTTGGCTTCACGCAGCGCGCTGCTATCCAGGATGCACAAGGCATATCTACAGCCCGTGGAAGCTTGGTGCATCCAGCCTCCTGGTTTCGCAGATTCTCAGTGGAAATGTCAATTGGACATTACCAACTGCCTCTGCCTGCCTTTAATATCTCTTCAATAATTTAATATGTTGTCTGACTCTGTGTGCTAAACTCATAACCTGTCACTTATTATTTTACTGAGCTGATGGCTCTGGCTCTAGAATCTAAGTCCATGTTTGAAACCTACTCTTCACACTTTGTAATATTTTCTGTTTGGTCACACAGGTAATTAAAAGCATAAGCTTCTGATGAGGAACACAGGTATAAGAATGGTTTTAGATCTTCTTACTGGTAGTCCTTGAATTACCTTGATCTAAATTTGAAAGTACAGCATTCACAACTTTGACATTAAAATTATACATTTGGTGAATAATGTATGTACTTTTTGGAAAGTCAAATTAAAAATAAAATCAATTGGTTAGCATTAGAGCCTCACGTAACTCTTTGATGTCAGCCTTTTCTGGCATGCTATTAATAAAGGACTGTGATAAAATGTTTAAAGAGGTCTTGGTACTTTATGGACTTGTACAAGCTGTGTTTTCTTATACTGTTTTTAACTCTTTGGAAATGAGCTTCAGCGAGCTGCGTTGTGTGTTCAGTCGAGTCCCCAGTAACCTGCCTAGAGAGAGCTCAGGAGTTTGCCCAAACACTGCTGACCGCCAGCTGATTTTGTGCTTTTACTTTACCTTTTAAAAAAATGCTAGCTGTGATAGCTTCTGTAGTGTTGCTTTTATAACTGTAGTAAAATTATGATATAAAACTGACTAAACTACTGATGATATACTGAATATCATTACAAAAATGCATAAAGTGACAAAAAACAATTTACAACAGTTTCAGACAGCAACAGAAAAGAGTTTTGTAGTTGTGGAAGCACACATTTCCATTGCACATGTGGTAACCTCAATAATCTGAAAATGGTAAAATGGCATTATTAAAGTGAGTTAACCTATTAAACCTAGGTTTACATGATTCTTTTTTTTTCTTTTTTTTTCTTTTTTTTCAATATCTAGGATGAAGATCGAACAGAGGAGGACAACAGCAGAGTTGAGCCTGTTGGACATGCAGACACTGGTTTGGAGAATGCTACCAACTTTTCCCTGGAGTAAGTTACTGGCAGAACACATTCGTTTAACGATGAGTCTTGAGACTGAACACAGACTAGCAAAAAACTCAGAATAATATGAGTGATACTGCTCTTAAGAAAGTGGGGGAGTCTTTTTTTAGGTCATGTGTCGTTTTGGTTTTAAACAATTTGCTTCATGGACCTTTTTAAAGCAGATTTTAAACAGTTTAAAAAGCCTGTGTTAAAGATGAGCATTGGAAACTTGACATTTATAAGTGCTGATGCTACAGTAGATTTTCTGCCTCAAGATGCTTATTTGATGGAACTTTGAAAACTTCACAGAAGGAATAGGGTCAGTGCTAAGCACAAATAGATCAACAGGCAAGAATTTCAAAGGGGAAAATCTTAATTTCTGTCGCCACTTCACAGTGTCCTGGGAAGATGTGCGTGGAGGTCACATAAGTTGTACGGTCAAAAACCTCATACTTTGTGAATGGATCAAAACTGATGTTGTTTAGGACTGGGAAACTCCTCCGAATTTTAAAAAAATCAGTAAAGGATATTTTATTTCATCACGAGATACAGCAAGCTTGACCTTTTGCATTTCTTTACAAAGAGCTGATCCATACCTCACTACACAATGAATGAGAAAATACCCATTCCACCCTTAAATTAAACCTTTTAAATTAGTTAAACGTAAATTTTAAATAAAAATAAATCCTCTGCTCCTATTATTTCTGAATTAAATTACGAATTAGGTGCAGAGGGTTTAAATGTTAGATAAAGATCATGATGACATCTATTAGGCAATACATGCTGAGTTTTACTCCGTTCCATTTACAAAATCTCTCACATTGTAAATTCCAAATGCTGTTTGCTAAATAGGGTTTGCAGAACTCCTGTCAAATTTAATGCTTCTTGGTGTTGCCTTTAAGTAACTTATTGACTTTTCATTGTATGCTCCTTCATTCTTTTCTGTTTTGATATCATACTTCTTTGTATGTTCGTGTGAAGTAGTTGGCCCAAACTTCTGAGAACATCAGGAAAGCAGTATCGCAACAACCTCTCTTAGGAAGGGATCATTTCCTTTAGTTTTCCATTTTACAGAGTTTAGCATTTGGATTTGGGATGGATTTTTTTGAAGAAAAAAACTGCTGCTGTCGAGGGCATTGGTCTTGCTCCTTGCTCCATTTCTAGATGAAATTTGATTTGTATGCTTATGAGAAACAACCTTCTCAAATATCTGTGTATATGTATGTAGTGCCAGGAAATATGGAAAAAGTATGTAATACTTGAGAGAGGCATAAGCTACAAATTTAGGTCATGGCTTTCATTCAGATCTCTCACTTCCAGATTTACTGAGAAATTTGGCCTTTGTGTATTATTTTCTCATTTGAGTATTTATAACTCTTTTTGGTTTATGGGCTATATTCCACCTTTCCAGATGTGGGCATGTTTCAAATGCATCAGTAGATTTGGTCCAAATCTATTTCTAGAATTTTTGCATGTCTCTTTCTGAACCTGTACTTTCGTCTTTCACCTTTCCCCTCTCCACAGCAAAAAGTATAGTTGAAAACTAGATGCATAGTTGCTGCAGGAGGATGCCTGGTTGGTTTTGAATGTTATAGTTAAATCTTACTTTGGAAACTTTGCCTAGTAAGGAGCTACAGATACAGCAAGCTTCCCGTAAAAGATACGGAATTACAATAAAACAAAGTCGTGTTTTAAAATTAGAAGAATTTAATCAACTAAAAATTTAATAATTCTCATTTGATTAAGGGGGAGTTATGTAAAAGCTAATGTTAAGGCTTAGAGTGGGCTCTCCCTAAGATAAAAAATAAAGCATGCTAGTGCTATGATCAGCTTTTAGGCTTTTGAGGAAAAATTGTGTGTGGTATTTAAGGTATTTCTGCTTGGCAGTCAAAACAGTTTCCTTTAAATTTAACTTTAGAATCAGGAAGAAATAAAACCAATATGCATGCAATGATGATACCTATTTTTACATAGCAAACTAATTTTACAAAAAATTTCTTTGATTTTTGTTTATTAATTGAACTGTTTTTGATGATTGATCTCCTTTCATGCCATCAGATTAATCTTCAGGTACGTAGCATTCAACAATGCTTTCATCATCATGACTTGATTTCTGGAATGGTTTTGGTTTTTTATGTATGTTTGTGTGGGGTTTTTCGGTTCCTTCACGGTACATGTTCATATTCCCTCATTCGTCATTGTCTCACAGTGATATGGTAAAGCTCGTAGAAGTCTCCAACGACGGCGGGCCTTTGGGAATCCATGTAGTGCCTTTCAGTGCCCGAGGCGGAAGGTAACGTATTGTGTAGGATTTTAATTGAATCATAACTTGCTGTGTTTTATCTTAGTTGTGTTAATTTTTGTATTGTGTGCCTTTGCCTTCTGTAGAATATTGTATGTTTTTCAAAAGGCAGTCTCACTGATTAAGAAAGGAAGAAATGCAAGTTTACGGACTCTGTACTTGGAATGGACTCCATAATGGAAAGGCACTGCTTAAAATGAGTTACAGCTGTGGCGTTTTAATAGCGGTTCTGTTGTGATCTCATGGGAAATTGATTTATAAGGACGTTTCCTTCTGGCCTCTTAAAAATTATAATCTGCTGCTTTAATTCAGGTGGATATTTGTGCAACGTTTCCTTGCTGACTGTTTAGAGCCACAAGTTCCCAAATGACAGCAGGAGTCTAAACCAGAGACGTCCTATGCCTGCGTTTGATAAGAGTGGAAGAGAACAATCGTCAAGCTTTCGATATTTAGTGTTGTCACATCTGTTGGGGTTAAAATGAAGTAGCAAAACCAGTTGAAACATTCTGGTTTTGGGGAAGGTGAACCTGCTTTAGCTATATGACAAGCTGGAACTCCTGAAGTTGGAATGATT